>CM044964.1:9333450-9394948 GCA_024516035.1 Bactericera cockerelli
GGTTGATATACAGTTTGAAGAAACATAACTGGACATAACAGTACTAAGACACACGAAGACAAATCAGTTAGAAATTTGTCTTATAATGCTCAAGAACGATATAATATATACATTATATAATCGATATGAGAAGTGTAGATTAACTGGATTAATTTAATTTATTATTATTGAAGAAACTCACTTAAAACGAAAAGTAGAAGAAGGATCCTAACAGTAAACTTGAATATGGACGTAAAAACATTTGTAATAAGTATAGGTATTACTCGATATTTATTTCATTAAAAAACACTTAAAATAAAGTTGAGTTGTTATTGATTCTATTTGGGTAATATGTATATTTATTGTTTACTGATACAAATACTCATGGTAAACTACTTTAAAAAAAATAAAGCTCTATTTATTTTTTATAAGCACTACAATAAAACTTTATTAACAATATTTTCAGATATTCTGTGGGTGAGCAATAGATCAACTTATGTAAGTTGCAATTAGATTATCAAACACCTGAGCCGAGATGTGAAGAACACCCTATACAAAGAAAGAGACATCATGTAATACAATTGGAATTAAAGTAATTTTATATTTTCAGTCAACAACTTATTACTTTTTTTTTCTCTGCGTAGGTACACTTGAAGACGAATTATAAATGAAAAATTAAATAAATATGTACTCAATTTATTTGATTCACAAGAAGAGTAAAAAGTCACCAACTTCTGAGTATATCATTGACGTTTTTTTTAACTACTTGTCAATTTATTTATTTAAAAAAAAACTCGTAGTCTTATGAAGTTAACACTATCACTATTCACCAAATAAATAGTGTATTTTTCATTTATCCACTGCAAAAGTTTAAAGTCAACCAATTCTATAGAATCTCAGCACCAACGTAAACAGTGTTCTCTCCTATCCTATACTCACAATACTCGTCTTTAAAGTGTTTATTGGTATGCTTTTGACTCCTAACCTAACAGAATTTTATGTCCTGGAGTATTTGACTGACTTGTAGCTGGCACGTTGCTCTGAGATCTTCTGGCTCTTTGGCAGCTATAACTTTTACTTTCTGTACAGCGGCTATCATAATGTACGTTGATGATTTCGATGTTGTTTCTTTTGATGTTGCTATTGGTTTTGTTGTTGACATGGATATTGGTGTTTTTATTGTTATTGTTGGTGTTTGTTTATGTTGTTTTTGTTGTTGATGATGATAATTATGTTACTTTTGTCATAGCGGGGCGGCATCCTAGAACAAAGTTGATGTTAAATTGACGCGTGGTACATACTTGTTGGTATAAAAAATTATTTTCTTAAGATAATCTTCATTTACATTCATTTCAAGTTTTAAAATATCATTGTTCTTCATAATTATGTAATCTCTACCACTTTTTTATGGTCCTGAGCTGGTTTAGAAAGGAATAAATTAAATTCTCTTTGGTGTATCTCCTTCTATTCTATATATCGTTTAACATTTTGGAGAAACTGTCAACACGCTTTTTCCCAGTTCCGACAGTCTTGGCCAACAGTATTTCATGGAAAAAACACTGCCAATTATGGACACAATACTTCCTCGTGATTGTTTCACATTGTGTACACGTGACAATTTTGAGATGTTATACTAAATCACTTGTATCTCCAAAACCGCTTAACTGATTTTCATCAAATTTGTTTTATATGGTAGTATACTATTTTTCCTACATTCTAAATTCTACAAAAAATAAAATTCTGTATCGGCAAGTGGTGGATCTTGTTTTTTGACTTTTTTATCCAAAATTTCGGATTTTCTTGAATATATGAGTTAAATTAAAATAAATTAAAAAATAAATACAAATAGCACATTATGTAAAACAATAATATGCATATACATACAAAATTTAATCAAAATTGGGTGTACCGTTTATGAGATATAAGCGATTAGGTAAAAATTTAGTGGTCAGGCGCGGTCTCTTTCACCCAGAACCGCTAATACGAATTTGATTAATTTAAAATGGGACCGTCTACAGAACGTCTCCTATGTGTGTGCACAATTTCATGAAAATCCATTGAGTTGTTTCCGAGATTTGCGCGTTACAAGGAATATTTTTAACAGACCGACGCGACGGACCGACAGACGGACACAAAACCAAAGTTGCTCAGGAGGTTATGAAACGTCCAGAAATATGAAAAAATTGAAATCGGAGCAAAAAATATATATTTTTACAAAAACGAACAGTTTCTAATATTAGAAATTTCTCGGAATTAATATGATGTTAAACCAAACGTCACGAGAGCTTTTAGCTTCTATTAATCCCTAATCCTCTAACCTTAGTAATCAGCCAGCCAGGCTGGTTAAGAGTTTCTTTACTTAGTACACACCTAAATACCAAAAGAAGACTTTGTGTCAAATTGGGAGACATTTGGTGAAGCCGTTTTTTTTTATGAATGATCAATGAACTTGTAACAATCGGTGGTTCAAGTCCCGGTTTCAGCGTAGATTTAGTAAAGGAGTTTGACTTGTTGTGATATCATGAAAGAGATTAACACATATTTATATGAAAACTTTTTTGATCAATGAATTTTATTCATCCAAGTATTGGGATTTAATATGATAAAGATAGGATATAGACAGAAACAATTGGAAGACAAGACTTCATCAAATCAAATGACCCCATGTATTGTAGGTTTAGGAAAAGGTAGAATGAAAGAAGAAGAAGGAGAGATCAAATAAAATCGTTGGCGTTAGGAAGGGCATCCAGCCGTAAAAAAATGTGCCAAAACCAACCATGTTGAACAACGTCCACCCTGCTTGAGCAGAATAAGACACAGTAAAAGAAGAAGAAGAAGAGATAGGTCACAAGTATCAATCTGAAGATATCTGAATGAAGTTCATTCATCCTTTCATAGTCGCCGTTGGAGACATGGATATAACCCGGATCTTCTTTTTGTCTCTGAAACCATTATAAATCAATGCATAAAACAAATACTTGAACCAATACCTAGTACTCAACATCGTCCAGTAAGTTGTAAATTATCTGCAGTTATTAGACCTGAGATTGTCCCATTCAAAAGAAGATTTAACTTTAAAAAAGCCAATTGGGCAGGTTTTGCAGAAGACCTTGATAACAACATCGCCCTCCTCAAACCAGAAGTTGAATCCTATGAAACCTTTGTCAACATTGTAAAGAAAGTCTCCTGTAGAAACATACCAAGAGGGTGTCGAACACAATACATACCTGGATTAAATCAGAATTCTAAAGATGCTTTGAAAATATACAAGGAACTCTACGAAACCGACCCTTTTTCAGAAGCCACAATTGAAGCAGGAGAATTGCTGCTCCATCTGTTATCTGAATCTAAGAGAGAAAGATGGTGTGGTTTAGTTGAAAATCTGGATATGAAACAGAATAGCCGTAGAGCTTGGAAGCTAATTAACAACATAAACCAAGATAACTGCAGTACAAAAACCATTATAGGAAATGTAACACCAAACCAAATAGCTCACCAACTGTTGGAAAATGGTAAAACAAATAAAAAACCTACAAGAATTAATTTCAAAAGAGATCTAAATAACGAGAATCATATGCTTGAAAATCCACTTACTCTTCAAGATCTCAACTCAGCTATTGGTTCCATGAAAACAAATAAAGCTGCTGGTCCAGACGATATTAGAACCGAACAAATAAAAGAGTTTGGTCCTTTAACAAATCAATGGATACTAGACCTATTCAACAATATATTAAAATCAATGAAGATCCCAAAACTTTGGAGGAAATCCCATGTTGTTGCTCTCTTGAAACCTGGAAAAGAACCTTCAGAACCAAAGAGTTATAGACCTATATCACTTCTGTGTCACCTGTTTAAATTAATGGAACGCATGATTCTAAACCGTATTCTACAAACTGTGGATGAAAATTTAATTCAAGAACAAGCAGGATTCAGGCCTGGTAGATCATGTGGTGGACAAATCTTGAACTTAACCCAACACATTGAAGATGGTTTTGAGAGAAATCAAATATCTGGCGTTGCATTTGTAGACCTTACCGCAGCATATGATACTGTAAATCATAAGCGACTAATAGCAAAAATATACAAAATTACGAAAGACTTCCAATTGTCAATCTTTATCAGAAACATTTTACAAAACCGCACTTTCTATGTAACTCTACAAAATCAGAAAAGCCGTTGGAGAAAACAAAAAAATGGTCTACCCCAAGGAAGCGTGCTTGCTCCTATTCTCTTTAACATTTACACAAATGATCAACCTGTTCATAACGAAACCAAGCAGTTCATATATGCAGATGATACTGCAATTGCTGCTCAGGGAAAGTCTTTCACTGAAGTAGAAGAAATGCTAACTAGAGCTTTAAATAGACTATCCAAATACTATGAGTCAAACCAGTTGAAACCAAATCCATCAAAAACCCAAGTGTGTGCCTTTCATTTGAAAAATAAAGATGCTCAAAGAAAACTGAAAGTTGTTTGGTCAGGTCAAGAACTAGAACACAATTTCACACCAAAATACCTTGGGGTTACTCTTGATCGCTCTTTGACTTTCAAACAACACTGTGAAAGTATTAAAAAGAAGGTGGCAGCCCGAAATAACATCTTGAGAAAATTAACGGGAACCAAATGGGGTGCACAACCACACGTCCTGCGAACTTCAGCAATTGCGCTAAGCTGTTCAGCAGCTGAATATGCTGCTCCTGTATGGAAGTCATCAGCCCACTGTAAACAAGTTGACATTGCTATAAATGAATCCTGTCGAATAATAACTGGGTGCCTTAAGCCAACTCCTATCGACAAAATTTACTATCTAGCAGGGATATCCCCACCAAACATTAGAAGAATAGTCGCTGCAGAGGTTGAAAGACACAAACAACTTTTTGATGATCGACATCCTCTACACAATCATAGTATACAACCTGTTCGACTGAAATCAAGAAAAAGTTTTCTGCAAACTACAAAACCATTGACCACCACTTCAGCAAATGATAGAAAAATACATCTATGGAACCAACAGGTACACCAACCCTTACTTCCGCTTAAAGAAGAGTTGCCCACAGGATCAGATCAGCCCTATGTAAACTGGAAGACCCTAAATCGTCTAAGATCTGGAGTATCATGCTGCAAGTACAATATGAAACTGTGGGGATACGAAGAAAATGATAAATGTGAATGTGGGGAAGTCCAAACACATGAACATCTTCTAGTATGTCGTCTACTAGAAAACCCCTGCACACTAGATGACCTACTTCAGGCAAACAAAAAAGCCCTAAATGTTTCAGAGTCTTGGAAGTACAAAATTTGACCGAGGAACGAAGAGGACACGGAAAGTAAAGTAAGTATCAGCACAGCAGCCAATTGTTAGGTAATAGTTCAGAGCCTTCATATTTTGAATTGATCGATTCATGGGCGGGCTTTTATGTAACCGAAGCAGAGATGCAGAGAAGAATGAATACAGGTGATCTACCTGTGTGCTCTTTGTGAACTGAGCTCTGATTCTCTGACACTTGAGAAACACCAGGAATCTTTTGTATAACTTTGACACTTGAAAAGCAACTTTGGAATGACAGTATTATTATTTATTCAATCTATTGTGTTTATTACTTCCGAGAAATTTCTAATATTAGAATTCGGAAGTAATGTGTTCGTTTTTGTAAAAATAATAATATTTTTTTGCTCCGATTTCAATTTTTTTCATATTTCTGTACGTTTCATAACCTCCTGAGCAACTTCGGTTTTGTGTCCGTCTGTCGGTCCGTCGCGCGTCGGTCTATCGGTCTGTTAAAAATATTTCTTGTAACGCGCAAATCTCGAAAACCACTCAACAGATTTTGATGAAATTTTGCACATATAAAGGAGACGTTCTGTAGATGGTTCTATTTTCATCAAATTCGTACAAGCGGTTCTGGGTGAAAGAGACCATGCGCTTGACCACTAACTTTTTACTAAAACGCTTATTATCTCGTGAACACTATACCCAATTTTGATGAAATTTTGTATGTATTTGCAAGATCTTTGTTTTACATAGGCAATTTATATTAATTTTTTATTAATTAAAATTTAACTCTGATATTTAAGAAAACCCGAAATTTTGGACAAAAAAATCAAAAAATAACGTTCACTACTTGCCGATGCAGAATTTTTTGTAGAATCTAGAATTTAGGAAAAATAGTACTCTACCATATACAACAATGTTTGAAGAAAATCGGTTAAGCGGTTTTGGAGATACAAGTGATTTGGTATAAAATCTCAAAATTAGCACATGTATACAATGTGAAACAATCACGAGGAAGTATTGTGTCCATAATTGGCAGTGTTTTTTTATTTGATCCTAAAAAAAAAAGATAAAAAAATAGGATTATTTTTCCCGATCCTGTCCCGGTAGCTCAGTGGTCAATGCGTCTGACTGCTGTTCCAGAGGTCGCGGGTTCAAAACCCAGCCGGGATATGAAAAATTGTCCTCCCACTTGGGATTTTGACCACATACCTAAATTACCTAATAATACGTCTTGTGATTACTTCTGCAATAATACTAATCGGGCAGTATAAATAAGGCGATATTATGATTATATAATTATTATCTTTTGTATCACTTTGACATTTGAAAAGCAATTTTGGAATTGAAAAAAGCAACAAAATTATACATAAAAAGTATAATTTTGTCCAGTACCTACAGCCTTATTATTTATCAGTCTATTTTGTGTTTATTCGATCCTAAATAAACAATTTGGGATTATGTTTTATATCACTTTAACACTTGAAGTTTTATCTAAGGATCGTATCAAGTTAGTTAACATCATCTGTGCATCACAGTGGAATAGGTGCTATTATTAATTCAATCTACATATTGTATTTTAATTTGATAGATATAATTTTAAAAGATAAAAACACTTGGCTTTTTTTGTTTTACTTAATTTTAACTTAAAAAATACTTAAATATTTTAATTTTTGTAGCTTTAATAATTAAAACACTGACATTTTCTTTTGTCTGAAAAGCTGAAATAATACTAGACTTGAGTTTTGATTGGATGCAACAACAATTAGGCTAGAAGACTGATCTGTATTCTGTGTTTATTAGACAGGCGAATCAGAGGAGAGGTATCCAGGCAGGATATGTGGCTAATATAGCTACACAGAAGTATACGGGGTGTATCATGCAAAATGAATTCAGTGAATAAATTTATTCAAATTTTATCTCTGTAATCTGACTCATCAGACATTGCCAGCATGATAATATTGTTTACACTAGATATCCACATTCCACTCTTATACAGGGTGCGGCGCGGTAATGTCCCATTTTGAATCGCTTAGTGTGAAGCCGCACTTCTAATTAGACAAGTTCGAACCAAGTTAGAAGATGCACAAATTACTAATTTTTTCGATTCAATTGAGCTCTATTGTCAAAATGATTTTATCAAAGCAACAGAAAGCTTATTGCGTGGAGAGTTATTTTTCGAAAAATAAGTGTATCGTAGCAGTGCAGCGGGAGTTTGACATTGCACACCAAACTGTAACACGATCTGCATGGAGGGGGTTTTCATGAAGTTTCCTAGGGTTGTTGTCACTCCAATAAACCATATTTTTTTTATGTGGTTTGGTGTGCAATGTCAAACTCCCGCTGCACTGCTACGATACACTTATTTTTCTAAAAATAACTCTCCACGCAATAAGCTTTCTGTTGCTTTGATAAAATCATTTTGACAATAGAGCTCAATTGAATCGAAAAAATTAGTAATTTGTGCATCTTCTAACTTGGTTCGAACTTGTCTAATTAGAAGTGCGGCTTCACACTAAGCGATTCAAAATGGGACATTACCGCGCCGCACCCTGTACATAGCTCAAAATGGTCATGAACAATAAAATGTTTTTCTTATTATTATATTAACGTTAGCCTATTATATTAACCTTATACTAAGCTTGAAATTATGACCAAAAATAGAGGTGTCCGGTCACCTGATTTAATCCACTGTGGTCGACTTCAGCTGACAAGTCAAGTGTACTTCCACCTGGATATTTTCGCCTAACATCCAGCCTGGATGTGTCACCTCCTGTGATGTCTGAGAAGTTACCACATTTGTGTCAAACTAAGTTTTAAACGGGGAAACTAATGCTTAAGTCCGAACTTGTGATATTAATCGCACAAAAAACTACCGTTAAAAAAGGGCCAAGTTCCAGAACTCTTATCCAAAAAGGTTTCGCCAATGGATGCAGTGATATCTTGTTTGCGGCCAAGTTATCTTGGTACTAAACTATTTCTTTTATTAAAACTCCTTTTCTGAGTTTCTCATTTTGTATGTTTTTAACTGCAAATTATCCTCTAACTTGGCCAGTTTTGCTCCTTGTGAATTAAGGTTATATTGTTATTCTGTACCTATAGTCGTAGTATTCCATACAACCGATGGCATAAAACTGGCCAAGTTAGAGGATAGTTTGCAATTAAAAACATACAAAATGAGGAACTCAGAAAAGGGGTTTTAATAAAAGAAATAGTTTAGTACCAAGATAACTTGGCCGCAAACAAGATATCACTGCATTCATTGGCGAAACCTTTTTGGATAGGAGTTCTGGAACTTGGCCCTTTTTTAACGGTAGTTTTTTGTGGGATATCATTACTTTTTGTAAATGCTTCGTTTCACAGCACGTTTGATTATTTCTTATTAAAAAATTCAGGATTCTTCACTTTAATATGCTCCCTAAAACGACACCGTTTAACAGCAGAAATAATGCGAAAGTGCTGATTTTTCCCTGTACTTTTACAATGAACCCTAGCACCATAAAAAATTTCAGCTTTGTAGGTAGTAGGGAAGTGCCTCATAATTTATATGCATAATCGACTATACTTCCTCCCTAAAATAACACAGTTTAACAGCATGATACGTGCGAAAGTTCCTGTTTTCCGATTTTTCCCAGTACTTTTAAAATAAATCCTACCATCATGCAAAATTTCAGCTTTCTAGGTAGTAGGGAAGTGCCTCATAATTTAGATCCATAATCGATTACATATTTCCTCCCTAAAACGACACCGTTTAACAGCATGATAAGTGCGAAAGTTCCGGTTTTCAGATTTTTCCCTGTATTTTAACAATAAACTCTACCAGTATGCAAAATTTCAGCTTTTTAGGTCGTAGGTAAGTGCCTCATAATTTATATACATAATATAGTATACTTCCTCCCTAAAACGACACCGTTTAAACCCTTTGACGCCGAGCGTGTCGTTTTCGACACAGGTACTTTGACATTCAATAATTATTCACTAGAATACAGTATCATTATCGTTTCAGTGTGAAACAGTTCCTTGACTTCTTATCTTCAAATCTATCCAGCGCGATTTTTGAATTGTTTTGTTTACATTTCTAAATTTTCATTTGTTGCTGAGATTTCGAGAGTGCATCATCGCATGGAGTTTTGCCGACTTTGGCAAGTTATTTCTTGTGTTTCCTGGTCGATTATTTTACGATGAAAAAATGAAAAAATTAATAGAGGTAGCTAATATGCTTATTAACATATAGTTTTAAAGAAAATTGTAATAATTTTCTACATTCTTGTTCCTTTAAAGCCCGGTGTGTCGTTTTCGACACGGATTCATAACTTTTTACCGGTAAAAGCTAGAAAGCTGAAACCAACGCCAAAAGTCTTAGAAAACCATCAGGATGAAAGAAATTGGTTGCGATTTTTTTCTCCCGGCCAAATTAATTCCGGCGTCAAAGGGTTAAGAGTTTTCAGAACTCCTTTAGATTTTTTCCTGTACTCTTACATTAAACCCTACCATCATGCAAAATTTCAGCTTTCTAGGTAGTCAGGAAGTGCTTCATAATTTAGATCCATAATTGATTATATATTTTCTCCCTAAAACGACACCGTTTTACACCATGATAAGTGGAAAAGTTCCGGTTTTCAGATTTTTCCCTGTACTTTTACAATGAACTCTACCATCATGCAAAATTTCAGCTTTTTAGGTAGTCGGGAAGTGCCTCATAATTTTGATGATCTGTCAGTCAGTCAGTCAGTCAGTCAATCAGTCAGTCAGTCAGTATCAAAATCGCAAATTTCAAAATTACATTCCTCTGAAAGTTTTTTGCATAGAGTTTTGAAATTTTCAATGTCTTTTGAATGATATGAGGACAATGTCTGTTCCAAATTTCATATCTCTATAATCAATTGAACCGAAGATATGAGGGTGTGAAAAACCGGGTGAATCGGTTCGTGTAAAGATACACTGCCGTGCTTGCTGGAACTTGGCCTGGCGCACTGCCGTGCGCTCAGATTTGGCCCTTAATTTCACCTGAGTCTAAAATTTATTAGTCAGACTTGGACCATTAATTTCACCTTAGTATCGTAGCACAGTACAGGAACCAGCTAGTACTCATTCCAGCAAACATAATGTAAATAGGTACCGGTAATTGTATTTTCAATAACAAAATAAGCAGGTGAGTAGGTATTGTCACTTTGTTGTTTTCCTTCACTTTAGTAGTCTTAGTTGATTTGGTATTTATTTTATATACCTACCTACCTACTTATTTATTTATTTTATATTTTATAAAATTTGGTATTTATTTTATATAACCGACTTCAGTAGCTTGATCGATAAGGCGGCGGACTTGTAACCTGGAGGTCGGTGGTTCAAGTCCCGGTTTCATCGTGGATTTAGTGAAGCGCGTTTGAGTAGTTGTGATATCACGAAAGTGATTAACACAAATTTAATATGATAACTTTTTATTTTATATAGGTACCTAATACTTAGGTGTCTATGGTGATATACCTAAATATGAATTAATAATTATAACAACGAAGTTCAACGAGAAAAAACTCAGGAAAATGAGTTCAATGACGATGCCATAACTGGCGAAATGGCTATCTGTAAATAAATAATTAAGTATAAAACAGAAAAGAAACCAAGTGTCTTCTATCTTCAAATTATTTCGAGTAGGTAACAATACAGTTGAACCTGAATATAAGAGTAAAGATTCAAATCAAATTTACCTCTCCTATGAGGGAAATTTTAATAACACTCTTTAGTGGAAAGTAACCACCAGGGGAGGTTAATGCTCAAAGCATTTTCTACCACCTAACCCTCAGAGTCTTATTATTATGCGGTTACAAACTCAAATTAATGAGGAAAAGTTCATGCACTGGATGGGATTCGAACCAACGGACCCCTACGCTAGTTGGATTACCAGACTAGCGCGTTAACCATTTGACTACCAGTGCACATTAACTTTATAACCAGTGCACCTGGAAATTGACCTTTTTATAAGAGAAAACTGGATATTGGATATAATTGAGAGAATTTGTTTCTGTCCCTTGAGTTCTCTTATATAGGAATGTAAATTATATACTTATAGCTACATACATAACATTAGCTAACGCCCCTGGTCCCATAACATTGAATTGAATATGTATATACCATTGTACCTGCTACTGATGGTTCCCATGCAGTTCCTGTACCTAATGACTGTGGCCAGTGAGTTGAGAGGTTTAACTATGCATGTTAGTAATTGTAAGGTTAAGGATTTAAACAGGTAATTGTTTGTTTGATAGTGCATAGAATATACTGTGTGCATTATAATATTTTGCAAGGTTTTTGCAACAAACAATGAATATTTACAAAATGAAAAAAAAAAAGAAACAAAAAATAAGTCTGGCTGGGGGACTATAAATAGGGAGTTAGACCAGCATTGGCTTGGTTCTGGGGGCCCTTGTCAATTATTAGCCTCCTTGTAAAGACAGTGGTAGAAGAGATGAGTCATTCTTCCACTGTCTGGCTACCATCGTTCACGATGACGCCACCCTATGATGATGATGAATTCATGCAGTAAAAGAGGCTACCGATCGCACTTGCGACAATTTACCTGAAAAAACCCGACATTTGCGACAACAGAAAAAGGTATTCACTGTAACGTTTGCGACAAAATCAGACAGACAAAGGAACAGGTTAACTCCTTTGTTCATTTCGGAATTTCCAAATAAATACCGGGTCGACTAAAATATGGACGTATGTGAATTTATCCGATTTAATGAATTCCTTCTCTCATCATAGATAAATTTATTTTATTTGAGGAGACTCCTTGTCAGACAAACGGTTGTCAGACTAAATGTTGTGTTTCGTTAGCCGGCTAGGATAGCTTGAGTGAGGGGCTTAGGTTAGGTTGAAATTAGCGCAGGGTTAGACCGGGTCGCTACGCAACCCGGCCTAACCGCCTGCGCTAATTTCAACCTAACCTAAGCCCCTCACCCAACCATCCTACCCGACAAACTGAAGTCAGTGATCTATCGTGCAATCTCACCTTGTTAACTTTACCTAACCCTATCTAACAACAAAATTCCTCTAACAAAAAAACACCTACCAGTACGAACTAAAATTTGATTCACACTGTATGAAACATTGAAATCTATACCTGCAATATATTGTCGCAAATGTATGGTTTGAAACCTTTTTTCACTGTCGCAAATGATCGGTTTTAAACAAAAGATTTCCGCAAGTGTCGAATTGCGGTCATATCGCGACGGGGATTCACCCTCCATTCCCAGGAATCTCACAAACGAGCTACCTAAATTAACTATACTCTAGAGAGTTCGAATTTGAATCGTCACCCATCCAAGTCCTAGCCTCACTGAACGTTGCTTACGTCAGTGTCTGAATGAGAACTGACGCTGGGTTATGTACTTTTCATTCCTTTTAGGCGCATGTATTTTTTAATCTGTAACATTTCTTCAAAATATTTTCAAGCACTTAATTTTTTTATGGAAATTTAACTAAATAAGTAATACTTATTTCAAAAATTGTTTTCCAGTGGTTTGATCTATCGTAACCTACTAGCCCCATCTAGACTGTAAGTAGCTTTACTATAAACAGAGTATGGTATTGTAGGGTGGTGCGAAAGAGAATGCCGTTGGCATTAGCACCGCCCTTGATGAAGTTTTGTTTTATTAATGTCAATTTCCATGTATGTATATTTGTATATATTCTATGTAAATAAAACTTGATCTAATATGTTTAATAATAATAATGGATTGTCCTTTAAATAATTTGGCCGGTCTAGTCTCGTATAAGGTGCTGAGATTTATACAATCCCACAGCTGATTGACTTAACAAAGAGAGACCAGAGAGGTCATTCACCTCACCATAATCCTCCGCAGAACAAAAATAGATAGTTGAACACATCGATCCTAAAGTCATAAAAAAGTTACCAGGTGTATGTTAATCACGAGCGTGATTAAATTTGATTACAATGTTCGATTTTATGAGATAGGTTCATCATTACACAATACATGAGATATAGGTACATTATAAGTTCTCAAATTAAGTAGTTATTGTTATTATAGACTATTTGGAGTTCCACAAGAGAAGCCCCAATTATCACACCAACCTCTATTATATCTATGGTGACCAGTTGATATGGTTTTAACATCCTGATTTGAAATAGTCAGGACGGGGGTTTTACCCTCCATTTGGTGGGACGTACCAGCTACCAACATTAACCTCATACCGCCTGGGTATTAGTGCCGGAAATACCAGCCTCACGTGTTTGGAGGTAATAGAATTTTGTTCGAAAAGTTTGCTCCAACCGGGGATCGAACTCGGGATCTCTGGACTACGGGCAGTACTCACAACCAATGCGCCACGGAGGCTGCCTCTCCATGTAGAGTGTAGAGTCCTATGTATGTAGGTTGTGTAGATACCGACTACCCCACAGTATGGAGTCCAGGCGCAAGTTCCAATTCTTATCAATAAGGAAGACCTATACTTCCTGTGAGCACTGAGCAGGCAGATAGTAACCTTATAACCAGGTTCTGGTATTCTAACAACCTTGCTGGGTCCTATTCCAAAAAAGTCACACTTGAATTTTACGATGGTATACGTTGAATAAACAAGTTCCTTCCCGTTCTGTCGCTGAAGTTAAGCAACGTCCAGAGAGGTGCGCTATTCCTGGCCCAATCCATATTAAACTGACCCAGACTAGGTTGGGTCGTGAATAGCCAGCATCACGCGGGGTTAAACTAATATGAATACTTGAATAGTCATCTATCCAAGTTCTAACCTCGCTGGGACGCTGCTTAACTTCTAACTTCAGTGATAGAACGAGAACTTCTGTATTTTCTATTTGCTACACACATTAACCTCAACCAGACTAGTTTAATCTGAGAATAGCCAGCATCACGAGGAGTTGACAATAAATAGTCATCCGTCCAAGTTCTAACCTTGCTAGGGCGTTGCCTAACTTCAGTGATAGAACGAGAACTGGTGTATTTTCTATTTTTAATGACCTTTAAACAAGGGCAGTAAAAATTGTATTTTCTATTTTAAATTTTTAAACGCTGTATTTTTTTACCTATATTGTTTTTTTAATATTTCAAAAAGAAAATTTCTTAATACTGTATTTTGTATTTTTTAACTGCCCTCTCAATCCTAATTATCACAGAGGAGATGAAAGTGTTTATGACACGCGGCCCTTAGGTCTCGTATCCTGATAACCTTGCTGGTGGCTGGTCCACTATGGTCCAGTCTGGGCCGGCATGAATGAATGGAACCGCTTTGTTACGTGGGACAGATCCCGTTTTAGGCCAAAGGTTAAGTTAGGTCGAGCCCGGCAATAAGTTGGGCAGGTGACGAGCTCCAGCATAATGTGACTTGAAAATCTGATGTAATAACAGGGAAACTTTGGTCGGCTGAAATGGTGAGTATGTTGTGTGGAAGAGGAAGGGACTGAAATGGTGGGAATGTTGTGTGGAAGGGGCTGAAATGGTAGGTATGTTTTTTTTTCCCTTGTTTATATTATTAATATTGTCTATTTTTATATTTACCATTATTTGTCTGTATATAATTATATGTTCTTCCTACTAATAAAGAGTTTCTAAAAAAAAATAAAAATAAAAAGGGGACTACATGAGGTATTTCATGTTAGGTATATTATAAGTTATATTCTACTAAACTTATAAGTTGTCGCTCTGGCCGAGTGGAATAGAATTGCCTGTGGCAATCTCTTCCACCCAAAAAAAGACAATCGACATGGAATGTAACTACAACTGTTAAAATGTTTAGAATTTTCTTCAATATCCCTATTTTTTATTACCTATGGTACCGTACTAAGAATAACGGGCTTGGTAGGAAGAGAAAGGTTTTATTCTTGTCCGTTGATTCACGGGCGAGGTAACATTACTTTATTCTTATTACTTTTAATCTCGTTTTGTCATTTTATCTTTGTTTGAGAATAATATATCCCCCAAAAAACACTACGTGTAAAAATAGTCGTCAAGTGTTGGAATGATTAAAAAGAACTGATATCAAAAACGTCAATTTTCTATGTGCTGAAGGAATTATTTTTCACGTAATAAGTCTCTTGATAATTCAACCAAAATAATAGCCTCACAACAACAATACACCTTTGAGCAAACTTCGATTTGGTAATTTGAAAATTTAACCAAAAAATAGCCACACAACAAAACAATGCTCTTGTAAGAACAATGTTGCATAATTACAGAACCATTGTTCTTACAAGAGCATTGTTTTGTTGTGTGGCTATTTTTTGGTTAAATTTTCAAATTACCAAATCGAAGTTTGCTCAAAGGTGTATTGTTGTTGTGAGGCTATTATTTTGGTTGAATTATCAAGAGACTTATTACGTGAAAAATAATTCCTTCAGCACATAGAAAATTGACGTTTTTGATATCAGTTCTTTTTAATCATTCCAACACTTGACGACTATTTTTACACGTAGTGTTTTTTGGGGGATATCACTACTTTTTGATTTAGATGAAATCCTCTGATAGATGAAATAAAAAGTAATCAACAGATAAAAGAAAAAAGACTTTTATTTTAAGGTTGTTGTGATACGCAGTAATATTATAAGACTATCATATAATATGTTGGGTAATTTATATTGAACTAGTGCCGTTCTTGAGATACAGGGTCGGACGTCCTGCCTAATATCCATATATTTTGACGTATAACTTGTTAACCGTAAATTCCAGAAAAATGAAGTCTGTTGATAATAACTCCTTGTGGTAAAACCTTTCGAACAAGTTAAAACTTGATTTGTTTTTTCGATGCTTTTTTTTTTTTTTTTCGTCCGGCTGCCTGACGAAACCGACCAGAAACTAACATCAAGAGTGTATGTCGAGTTATAAATTGTTCGACAGGTCTTGCCAGAAGGAGTTTTTATCGACAAATTTCATTTTTCTATAATTTACGGTTAACAAGTTATACGTCAAAATATATGGATACGCAGGACGTCCGACCCTGTATCTCAAGAACGGCAAGTCGTAACTCACTGAAATTTGTTGTAATGAAATTCTCTCAATGACACCTTTAGACAATATTCCACAAGACACACCATTCTATTTAAGATTTTGAAGTTGGTCCATTTCCAGCCTGACTGGGGCTGTGTAGATATACGGGTTTTAGCGTTTTTTTATATTTTGAGTCGTTTTCGAGAAACCCAGGCTTGAGCGAGACTTTATGGTTGCCCTGTATTTGTAGGTAGTTATTTGTAAATTTTGAATGAGATCTACGTAATTTACGATTCAAAATACAAAAGTATTGATCCAAATAAATGCTTTATTTAGACTGTCAGTGGCCAGCCTCCGTGGCGTAATGGTTGTAACTACTGCCCGTAGTCCAGACATTTCGAGTTCCATTACCGGTTGTTGCAGACTTTTCTAATATTTTTTTCCCCTCTAAACACGTGAGTCTGGAATCACAGACCTCCAGGCTGGGTGAGGTAAATGTAGGTAGCTGGAACGATTCCCAGCGAATAGAGGGTAAAACCATCCCCTGACTAGTTCAAATCAGGACGTTAAAACCAAAATACAATCAACTGGTCACAATCGTTTTAAAATGAGGTTGGTGTGATAAATGGTGCTTCTTTTGTGGGACTTAAACCAGTTAATAATAATGAAGAAAAAAACATACCTATTTAATCTTAAAATCCATTAACAATAATTCATTAATAATCAACTAGTGTTTTAACCATGTATTGAAAAATTAGTAATGAACTCGTTAAAAAACGGACAATTCTGTTTCGTGGTTTTGTTTACAATACAATTTTAATTATATTATGTACCTACGTACATGACCAATTCGATCTTGGTAAAATAAAGAGAGAAAATGAAAGTGCCGAGTATTATTATGTGTTCAGGAATGTTGACCCATATTATTATATTTGCCTTACTTCGAGTTGCTAAACATGGTGTCATTTCAGCATAATCGGTAGATATAAACAGAAGAAGTGAGAAATTGTACTAGATATACATTCAATAATTATGAATTAATAGGCTAGCATATATCCATGGAATATACCCTGAAAATTTCAGCTCGATCGGACAAAAATGCAACTTATATCACGTTTCATACATAGGTAGATGGATAATTAGATTGTGACAAATAAATTAATGTTGATCGAGTTAAACCATACTCACTTCGTTCGAAATTAAACGGTCATAGGAGGTTGACTCAAACTAGCAACTACTGTTTTTTTTTTTCTCACGAAAATACCGGACATCCAAAGTACAGAGTAAAAAAAAATCTACCTAGCCGGGATTCGAACCCAGGTCACCTTGCAAACTTTGTAATTTACCTACACCAGTCGACGACCACCACAGAGACTGCTCAATACATAATATTTTATTATATTTATCATTTGATCTGCAAATCAATATTTTTGCTTCTTACTGGCCATATTTTATACACTGCTCATAATAATAATATAGATCTAGTTTACCTCTTGATGTAGAAACCTTTTAATGAATTTATAAAACGTTATTATTCCCACTCAAACAAAGCGGTCTGTTGGCAGCTTGGATGAAGCAAAGACGATTGAATCCCACCCATATTTTAAGTTCTACGTGCGGCGAAGATTTTTTTGTTACTCTCATTAATCTTAATTCAGTTTTTTCTTTTTGTGTCTCACACTGTCGTTGATTTTTCTAAAATTTTCTTTACATCATATTATAATTTTCCGTAATTAGACCTTTAGAAAGAACCTTCAGTCATGCACGTGTTATAACTAGGCGTGACTCCAGGGTAAATTATAGATATTCCTTTAGAGGACTTTAAATACTTTTCTACTTGTTTCAACCATCTGAAATTAAGTGATCTCATTCCCTTTGACTAGACCTTTCTAAAAACACCAGAAATACATCTCTAGGATAACAATAGACGGCTCTGGGCTCCATAATAAGTATTCCTTTCAAAGGCTATAACTCAAGTTCGGTCCAGTGTAATACTTTAATTATATTTTTATATTTTTTCCTATGGTAAGACCTTTCGAAAAATACCACAATCGCAGCTCCAAGATAACCAGGGGCGGCTCTGTGCAACTTTCCGGTTTTATTTTAGAAAGCTATATCTCCTATCCTATAAAAAATAAATACTTGAAACTATAAAAGGTATGCAGAGATAAAAATTCCCTATTCAAAAACGTAGCTCACGTCTTTCCACGATAAGCACACGTTGCTGTACCCTTGACAGAAAATTGGTCTGAAAAAAAAAAAAAACCCGTATGAAAAATTTCATGAAATTCAAGATTTTCGGCGTGGCTAGAAAACGACTTTAACTGTACGTAGGAACCTCGCGCTTTCGTGAAACACAATCTATTTTCGCGTCTCATTACGAATTTGAAATAAAAATTGATAAAAGTTTGCGGGAAGTGTGCGAAAACAATAAAACAAATTACATATAAACTCTGTTTCGTGTTAATATAGGCCGGTAGGCTGGCGCTGCTTGACGAGCGCTCGCCTCCCGGCGAGCTTGATGACGTACTTATACTGTAACGTGTAAAGAATGGAATTATAGGTGATACGAGGCAGCTATGCAGATAATTATATCGTGTTATTTTTATATTTATACAGTTTCCATTTATACCTATTCATCATAATAATTATGCATTGATACATAAAAATATAAATAGCTCTTATGTAATATCTATAACTCCTCTTTGTGGTGTACCTACACACTCTTAACCGGCTTAACCCCCTCTAAGGGTTGGGTGGAAGAGATTGCCACAGGCAAGAACCCCGCCCTTTAGGTAGGACATTAGCTTCATTCTTGTTTCTTTGTACGCACATCTGGAAGATGTGCGTACAACCTGGTCAGATGGAAGATCTCTGAGGATGATAGATGTGATTGTGGAAACATCCAGACGATGTCCCATCTACTAGAATGCCTCAACTTACCAGTCACATGCACTCAACATGATCTAGCAGTTGCAAGCGAACCTGCGGTGCAAGTAGCGTCTTTCTGGGAAGAAGTTATTTGACAATTTCTTCATATTCAACACGGACACGAAAAGTAAGTAAAATATCACTAACCCTTGATCAGGCTTCGTTTACCTTTAATTCATTATTCCCTTTCATTGTACCTGTATATAAAAAATGCAAATAAAGTTTCATCAAAATTGTTGAATAATAATAACTTTGCAAACTAGCCTTACTAAATATTTAACACCCTGTGGGACTCGAACCATTGACCTCCAGGTTACAAGTCCGCGTCTGCCGCCTTATTGATCAAGCTACAGAGACCGTTGAAGGGGATACATTTATAACATTTTAATCAAAGGAAAATATACCAATGAAGCCCTTCCTTGTATACATAATATGTATATTATATTATATCTATAATATAAATAATAACACTTTTTTTTTTTTTTTTTTTTTAATTGGGGTTTAACGTCGCTTTCAACTGCCATGGTCATATCACGACGGGGGTTTTACCCTCCATTCGCAGGAAACTCACAAACCTGCTACTCACATTGACCTCACCCAGCCTGAGTGGGGCCGGGAAAAGCCAGCGTCACGAGAATTAGAATTTGAATGGTCACCCATCCAAGTCTTAACCTCGCTGGAAGTCGCTTAACTTCGGTGTTCTGAAGGGAACCGGTGTATTCAACATGCCATCGACGCTGGCTAATAACACTTTAGTGGAAGGTAACCACCAGACGAGGTTAATGCTCAAAGCATTTTCTACCACCTAACCCTCAGAGTCTTATTGTTATTTGGTCACAAACTCAAATTAATGAGGAAATATTCATGCACTGGGTGGGATTTTTTGTTATGCACCAAAGTGCATTAAATCCTTAATTGTTAAAGACGTACCAGGAAAACGATGTGAGATGGCAGCAGCCAAAACCAATCCAGCTACACGAATCTTGAGCTCCAGTCGTGCGAGAATTGATTAGGAAATCCTTTGTCCACTTGAAACTGGTTTAATTAAATTGCCAAGAAAATCCCCTTGTCAATTCTTAAATGAGCTCAAATAACTGAATCAAATCTGTCATTTCTGTCATTAGCAATAGGAAATTTATTCCGATATGAATATCCAAGAACTTACTCTGATAAGTATAATTTAATGTGCAAATACGAAGTAATTGTTTCGAGAGTAGTGTAGAAGTAGGTATCATTAAAACATTAGTTGTATTAAGGTAACCGATGTAGGTATCATTGAAACAATAGTTATACGTAGGTCACTGATTTTTACTGGTGTTATTTTATGTGTTGATAAAAAAAATTGATTTAACAGATTATTTTTTTTTGTTTGTTTGTTTTTTTTTTTTTTTTTTTTAACAATTCTTTGGTTAAAACTAAAGCAAAATTTATATGACAGATGTCCACAAAAACTCAAAAATAAATAATAAAATAACTATCGAGGGTGGATATAACACCTATGGCAGTCCCTTCCAAACTTTATTTATTAATTTATCAACCACTTATGTTCACTCAAGCACAGATAGATAGAAGATAGGTATAATATTCTGCCCGCTACCTGTTACGTATCGCGGCTATGGAGCCACTAAAGTTACACCAGTGACTCAATTGAATGATGGAATATTGTGTTCACTATACGTCGACTTTGTTCTGATTCTACTAGAGAGGAAGTTGGCAATTTCAAGTTTGCAAAAACACAGTCAGGGGAATTTTTCGCAATGTCAACCATTTTCAAGATCAACGTGGAATACCTACCCTGCACGTCAAAATGTCGGTTAGAGGGTTTTTTTTTTGCTGAATGCTGAATAGATGGAGTTTTTTTATTTCTATATTTACGTCACTGACCGGACTCCGGACTCAGTTCAAGATGGCTGGTATACTATGACCTCCAATTCGCTGAAAACACAAATCAGATATCTTCATGAGCCTCAACCAGCCTAGGTTGGGCCGGTTATGCCAGCATCACGAGTACGAGTAGATTGTTGGTTACACACCACTGGTCCTGATCAGACCCATGCCTTAGGTCCGAATTATAAAACAGGATTAAATTTAAGACAAGCCAAACCCTACCACCCTACTCCAAATAGGAGTTTCAACCAATCACAGTGCACTATTGTCTGACTTGAAGGACTGTCTGGCTCATCTTAGGGTTGGGTGAAAGAGATTTCCATAGGCAATAACCCCGCCCTTTAGTTAGGACATATGTATTTATCTATTTTTTTCTATTTTATTATTATTCCATTTATTATTTATACTGTACCTACAACTATACGAGTACATAAATGTCATTGTTAATGTAAAGCAATTACTACTACTAATAATAATAATAAATTATACTTAAAAAAATTACCGACCTCAGTAGCTTGATCGATAAGCCAGTGGACTAGTAACCTGAAATCGGTGGTTCAAGTCCCGGTTTCAGCGTAGATTTGGTAACGCGAGTTTGAGTAGTTGTGATATCACGAAAGTCATTAACACATTAAAAAAAAACTTAAACTTAATCCTGTTTTATGATTTGAGTTCTTAAAAGTTCTGAGCGCGTAATATTGTTGCTTGACTAGGTTCTTGTTCAGAAGGAATTCAAAAGCCTGAGCCAGAATCGATGGCACGTTGAACACACCATTCCTCGCCAGGTGACTGAAACCAAGCAACACTCATGCTGGGTGAGGTTAATTTGAGTAGCTGAGTTGTTTGCTCAGCAAATGGTAGGTAGAAGCGCCGTCGTGTGAAATGACCATGCAGTTGAAAGCAACGTTAACCCAAAAAAAAATGCGCTCGTGTTGACCCAGCACCTAAATGGGAAGTATTATATCACTTCTCGCCCATCATCAGAGGGGAGGCATGCTACGGGATGGGCAGATGCTAAAACGCGGACGGCGCGGACCACAAGCGTCTACAGTAGCTCCTGTTTCATGGTTACGATATAAAAAAAAGGCTGTGAAACACTCATCTTTAAGAAAAAGAAAAAAAAAATCAGTAGCTCAAATTAAAGTCACCCAGACTTGTAACTTGGAGGTCAGAGGTTCGATTCCCAAGTTGGACAAACATTTAGTTAAGACGTGTGTAAGTTATTGTGATTGACACAAATAAAATGATAACATTAACAAAGGAACTGACCCACCTGTGCATGTTCATATCAGAGCTGAGTCACATCCTTCAAATCTTGCCTCGACTTTACTTCACTATAATCGCATCCGATTTGACCAATCTAATCGCGGGAATCGTAAATCTATGAGTTGATTGAGTTGGCTACATGTTGTAAAGCCCACCTCAGCTAGCGTCGATTGCATGTTGAATACATCAGTTCTCGTTGTCACTGAAGTTAAGCAACGTCCAGAGAGGAGAGGATTCGGATGGGTACCCTCGTGATGCTGAGTATTTCCAGCCACATTCAGGCTGGGTGAGGTTAATTTGAGTATCGAGTTTGTGACTTTCCAGCGAATTGGGGGTGAATGGAAGAGAATGCCGTTGGTATTAGCACCGCCCTTGATCAAGTTTTGTTTTATTAATTTCAATATCTATGTGTATAATATATACAGGGTCTTCATAAAGTCTCACCCAGGCCTGGGTTACTTGAAAACCACTTAAAATATCAAAAAACACAAAAACCCGTATTCCTTTATTTTTAGAAGGATCAATTTTCAGCCAAAAAAAAAATTGCCTACACGGCCCCAGTCAGGCTGGGCATGGACCAACTTTAAAATCTTAAATAGAATGGTATGTCTTGTGGCATATTGTTTTAAAGGTCTTATTAAGAGAAGTTCATTACAATAAATTTCAGTGAGCTACGACTTACCGTTCTCGAGATACAGGGTCGGACGTCCTGCGTAATATCCATATATTTTGACCTATAACTCGTTAACCGTAAATTATGGAGAAAATTTTTCTTGTTAATAATAACTCCTTATGGCAAGAACTTTCGCACAAGTTAAAACTTGATTTGTTTTTACGTTAAATTTTTTTCGACTGTTCGTCCGGATGGCTGACGAAACCGACCAGAAACTAACATCAACAGAGTATGTCGAGTTATAACTTGTTCGAAAGGTCTTGTCATAAGGAGTTATTATTAATAACAAAAATTTTCTCCATAATTTACGGTTAACGAGTTATAGGTCAAAATATATGGATATTACGCAGGACGTCCGACCCTGTATCTCAAGAACGGTAAGTTGTAGCACACTAAAATTTATTGTAATAAACTTCTCTCAATAAGACCTTTAAAACAATATGCCACAAGACATACCATTCTATTTAAGATTTTAAAGTTGTTCCATGCCCAGCCTGACTGGGGCCGTGTAGGCAAAAAATATTTGGCTGAAAATCAATCCCCCTAAATATAAAGGAATACGGGTTTTTGCGTTTTTTGATATTCTGAGTCGTTTTTGAGAAACCTAGGCCTGGGTGAGACTTTATGAAGACCCTGTATATTCTCTGTTATTTGTAAATAAAACTTAATCCAAGGTTGATGTTTAATAATAATAATAAATCCCTGGTCTCAAACCTGTAGAATTTGTAATATGACCTTCTTCTTCTTCTTTCAGGTACTCTGTCTTATCCCGCTCAAGCAGGGTCAACGTTGTTCAACCTCATGGTTGAGGTTGGTTGGTTTTGGCACATTTTTTACGGCTGGATGCCCTTTCTAACACCAACGATTCTATTTGATTTAACGTGTTGGATTAGGACGGGGTATTACTCTATGTTACCGTGCGGATTTTCTGGATGCAATATGAATCATGTATGCGAATGATTCACAGGAGAGTTCAATGTCATCTTTAGGACTTAGCATGAATAATGACATAATCTGGTGATTATGTATTGTTTGATAATCAGATGACCTAAGGAAATACATTGGAGATGACCTAAAGTCTTAAAAAATAATCTGTATAAGTATTTTAAAAAGCACTTCTTCGGTTGGTCACATGTTGTCATCATCTTCCACTACAGGGTTGGCGCATTAGTGGCAATGGAACATCCGCTCGAATGTACGTATGATCCCCACACAGGAACATGGCAGCTGACACATGTTTATTATGTATTTCATAAAATAAATCAACCACTAGTCAATTAGAAATATCTCTTCCAGAGATTTCCCACTAGGCAGTGTACCCAAAATCGATGTTGCATTCCCTCGTTGAATAGCGAGGGAAATCCGTTGCTTCAGGTACACTTTGGCCCTGGAGCTGCCCGTTATCATTGTCAGTTTGTTACCAATGTACTCAACAATCTTTTTGGCCTCAATGCACCATGGTCCTAGAGTTTCGAAAGCTAAGGGTATGAACAAATAGTTTTGATCCACGATGCATCGGTACTTCTTGGTTTTTCTTTCACTGGCTTCCTCTGCTGCGGCTCCACAAGTTTCTTTGGTTCTCGCCAAGTATGAGGCCGCCAGGGTGTCTACACAAGTGCAGTCCCAGACCATAACTTTTCCTGACACATTGATATTGTGTACGATTTCCGGACCTTTCAACTCGGACGATTTCCGGTCACTAATAATTAATTCTCCGTAATTTCTTGATCGGCACATCAACGAAAACAATATTCTAGAAAGCTAGACGAAAATCTGACTTGATTCTACCAGTTTAAACTTTTTTTTGGCACCTAAACCCAGTTTGATTGGCACCTGTTGTTTAATTGGCACCTAAAACCAGTTTAAACTGGTTTTAGGTGCCAATCAATTCGAATGTTAGAAAATTTCTATGCAGCACACCACTCACGGGTTAAGATGGCCGAGAGCCAGAATATCTTCTGCTGATTAGTCATCAGGTTGTACAACTCGGACCAGGATAACCTCTTCGGAATGCTATGAACTTCTGGCTTTTTCCCAGCTTCAAGTTACAAAAACCATGATGAGTCAATAAATTAATGGCCTTAAGTGAAACACTATGGGTCGAATTATGAAACAGGATTAGTAATAATAAGAATGATAATGTTGGTTGGTAATGTTGGTTTATTTCACACAAATCTGTATTATACATCATAAATTCATTATATTCAAACATTTGCAACTTTTAGAATTATGTACCTATAAAGCGGCTGTATGAGCTTATTTTTGGCCCACTGCCAATCTTCTAAAAAAAAATATTACACACAGATACAGCAATAAAATTTATACATCGAAATATATACTACAAGAGGTGAATGGACACGGGAAAAGTGAAAGGGCGGAATTCATAGACGTTTTTGCAATACCTCTGTGGCGCTAAGTCACGGATTGCGTAAAATAGAATAGAATATACCTTGTTTATAATGCCGAGGTAAGACTGAAAAGTCCCATTTTCAAGTCAAGCAGTCAAACAGGTCTTATATATTTTATAGGATAAATATTTAACAATTGTGTATTGTATAAGATAGGGAAAACAGACGCTTTGCAATAACTTGACTTATAAAATTTGTCTATTAATTTCGCCCTAAGTCTGCTAAGAATAAGTTGAGTGGGATGATTCAAAAAGGCCTTAAGCATTATTCTTTCCAAAACTGGGTCATGCAATGAAGAACACAGGGGAAGAAGGATGAAGGTCCAAAATTTCGAAAATTGAGTTAGATACGGATTCAGGTCCTTTGATAGTGTAAAAATACGTAGACATGTTAAAAATATGGAATAAGGTTGAGGGTGAGTAGATATTTACATTTTTAAATCATGCGGTAAGGGGAAGAAAGATGAGAGTCACATCGCTTGCAGGGAAGGAAGATGATGAGAGTCCATGATCTTGAAAGATGAGAGTCCAAAAGTTTAAAATTGAATTATCTCAAAATCAAAAAAATCGACATTCATCTTTCTTCCCCTGGCCTTTTCTTATGCATACTACGTTATTTATCTTTCAATTGAGATAGACAGCTAAATGGGCTTTCTTCCACCCTGTCGTAGGGAAAGAGTTTATTTGGGGACGTAGCTTATATGATAACTAAGAAGGTTTTTTTTTTACTTTTGGTGTCCAGCTTCTTTGTTTTATCTTAAAACAAAATAAATATAATTCCCACAGAATAAAGTTTAATATCTCGTTGTAAGTTGTCCAAAGCCCAGGGCCCTTAGTACGTGCTACTTTTGCTTATACGGCCCTACCTAATGCCGGGTCCACACTAAGCGAACATTGTTAGCTAACAATGTTCGCGAACAATGTTCGCTAACAATGTTATTTCAAACAAGTCGTAAAAACATTTTCTAATGCCGGGTCCACACTGCGAACATTGTTAGCTAACAATGTTCGCTTAGTGTGGACCCGGCATAAGGGCGATATTCCCTTATTTTCGTACCTTACTTGTCTTTCTCTCTCACTTCTCTATCTTTCTCATCTTCTTCGCATACCCCCTCCTCATCATCATTGTCTCTCCATCTCCTTCTTGCTCGCACTCGCGTCTCACTTTCGCAATGATATCCTTCACGAGTTGCTCCTCCATCTCTCTCGCCTTCCCGTAGTCCTTCTCGTCGAAAATCTTGTCGAGTTGCGTCACTTCCGCCAGAGAGGGCAGCACTGGCGTGACCTGCGCGGAAACCTCACGCGCATACTCGCTGTTGTGCTTGGCGTGAACGTGCCCGAGATACCCCTTCTTCGATTTGAAATACTGCTTGCACACCTTGCATGTGTGGAGATCGGAAACGCTTTTCTCCACCGGTGGCGGCGCTAGGTGTGCCGGTGTGTGGACCTGATGAGAACAGGATCGGAGAAGAATTAGTGTTAAGTGGCAGAGAATCCGGGGTTAAGTGGCAGAGAATGCCTAAGGCATTAACTTCGCCCCGAATTACAATACATTGTAAATTTAAATTTGAATATTTTTTTTCTTCTATATCTTATTTTGTAAATACCTATTGTTAATTTTTTTATCTTTGTTAATAATTTATTGTTGTATGTATTGTATAAAAAATAAAGTGTAAATAAATAAAATAAAAGTCATCTGAGATTGATACTGAAGATTATCTTTGTCTCGAATGACCCATGATTTGGTCGTGTATTGGTAGTCAAGTGTTTCACGTTCTAGTCCAGTTAGCTCAGGGATCCGTTGGTTTGAATCCCACCCTGTGCATGATTTTTTCCTCATGAATGTGAGTTTGTGACCATTAATAAAAATAAGACTCTGAGGGATAGGTGGTAGAAAATGCTTTGAGCATTAACCTCGCCTGGTTATGGGACAAAATCTCACACCTCACGAAAATTATTTGAAAAACAAAACCGGCTTTTCTATTTGAAAATCGTCACTGTCAGAGAAACACGCCCTCTCCTATTTCAGACACTTATTAGAAAAGTCGAAAGACTGGACAGGACACACTTCAAAAACCCTATTGTGGTTTACAAACATTTCGTCAATATGGCGCCTGTTTACTTTCCATGGATTTTGATTACTTAGAAAATGATACTTTTTCCAAACACAAAGCACTGATGCCCCTAAGCTTTAGCTAGGACATATATGTTTTTATATAATTTTCTATTTTTTTTTTCATGTTTGTTGTACCTATATATCTATTGTTTCCATTTTTTTCATTGTTAAAATAATTATTTGTTTTGTACATTATGTCCATTTATATCTAATAAAGTGTAAAATAATAATAATAATAAACTTTCCAATGATATGCACCACTTAATTTCACGAAATTTGACGATAGGGCGTCTTGCTCTGCCAGTGACGAAATTAAGATAAAAATTATATTATATACCTATATTTGATTTATTTGTATCAACAACAAAGTGTTATTACAAAACAGTAGGCAATTACATAATTAGAGACAAGTTAAAAATAAAAATAAATTATAATGAGGGATTTTTTTTCTTCTCTTTCCTATTATTTTCTTTTTATTTAAGATAAAAATTAGTCACCTTATACTTGTGGCGGTACCAATGTGTGCGACTCGACAACACCTCCCCGCAAAGTTTGCACACGCAGGAGCCGTCTTTGTTCATGAGATATTCCAGGAGGTCTTTGCGGGTCAGAATGTCGTCCTCAGGAGGGCTGGGTGAGGAGCTGTTGGAGTCCTCCAGATCCGAGGATTGGATGAACGAGAGGAGGCTTTCGGAGGTGAGGAAGTGCACGCCTGGAGGCGAGAAAACAAACCGAAATGTAAGACAGTTTAGCTTCACCACTAGTCGTGAAAGAAAAATGCGTTTCGGTAGTATTAACACATAGACGACCGGCATGTTTTTAGTAAGTTCTCCCGTGGGACCGGCGATGTTTAGGCTATTGACAGGCGTAGTACATGCGTGTACCACCGGTGGTACACCCGGTCGTTCAAGTGTTAAAGATAAACAATGGACTTAACCTATAAAAGAAATCGAAGTAAGAATTTTATGAATCCATTTTGGTTAACCAAACTGGAAGAAGATTTTTCCTCTTCCAAAAGAAAAATGACTTCCTTCCAGTTCGTCCATTTTATTATAGTCGAATCCACTCTCGTTACTTACTTGCCTACTTAATAACTGTTGGGTTTAAATAGGTCGCGGGGACCAAAAACCTCCATGAACCAGCTGCCTCCATTGTAGTCTGTCCTGCGCAAATGTTTCCCAATTTATTAGACATTCGGGTGGTTTAAGTTCATTGTCCCATCTCTGGACTCCATCTATCCATCACTTTCGGGGTTTGCCCCTTTTTCTGGGTGTTTTGTAATTTAGATTATGTATCTTTTTGATATCTAAAATCCACTCTGGTTAGAAAGAAAGAAAAATACGTCTAAATTCTACTTACCTGAGCCGAACACTTCCGGCTCGTCCAGGTAGCCATCTTGTTCATCACGTGCCGTCACCGAGGGTGATGATGACGTCATAAGACTCCGCAGCACATCCTCACACTCCACCACATCAGCCGCCTCTCCACTGTAGTCCACTAGAGAGAGAGGGAGACAGGGAGAGACACAGACAGTTGAACTTTAATATTATGACATCGGAAGTATTTTTTTTTTTTAATTTGGGCTTGATGTCGCTTTCAACTGCATGGTCATATCACGACGATTTTTTTTTTTTTTTTTTTTTTAATTTGTAGATACCTACAAGTGATTTTTTTTATAAATAATTTATGATATTAAAACAACTTATTCTAGTGGTATGTTTAATCACTTGACATGATTATAACTTTAAAAAGTGTTTTATTTATTAAACAACAAACATAATTATCAAAGTTGGTAGATAAAGTCCAGAGAGGGATTGGGAGGAAAAGTCCCCAGAATACTCGATGCATTCCCTCTCTGGATCGCCAAGGACAGAAATTGGTAGAGTTTGGTCTTGGCTTTTGGGTTTAACATCGCTTTCAACAACTACATGGTCATATCACGACGGGCGATTAAGTTTAACACTTTGTGCGCCAAGCCCAAAATCGTGATTTTCCCCTGGGGCCACGATACAAAGGATTGTCTCTCAATATGCTTCAAAACTAGATAGGTGAAAACCAAGCACACTCTGATCATCCTCAGGAGGCCACGCTTCTAATTCTCAATACAAAATAACACAGTAGTGTGGCCCATACTGAGACACAATGCTTCAAAGAGAGGTCTAGTGTCTCTCAAAATGAGAGACGTGGCCCCAGCGGGAAGTCGCTGTCGCTCATATTGAGCGACGTGGCGCACAAAGTGTTAAGCATAAATTCTCAGAATTTAACGATAACGGAAAGTCATGCTACCCACATGAACGTCACCCAGCCTGGGTAGGACTGAAAAGTAGGTATAAAAAAAGTAATTCCTCTCTACCTTGAACGACTTTCCTCCTTCTCCCCCTCCTCCTCTTCTCAGGTACCACCTCCTCCTCCTCCTCCTTCTCCTCCCCCTCCACTTGGTAGACGATGCCTCGTGTGAGGGACACATCGGGGTTGAGCTCATACGTGATAGACTGGGGGAGGGGTTTCCTCTGGGGGCGGAGCCTAAGGTGTGGGAGGCGTGGTCTTCTCCGGGTTCCTGCGAACAGAAGAGGATGAGAAACGCTTGATTATGAAGAATATGAAGTTTCAAAGTGGTGGGTTTAAAGTAAATAAATAAATAAAGTACTTTATTTGGAACAGAAATATTACATACCTACATCAAAATTAATACATAATTATATCAGAACAACTGGTTCCAATTCAGCTTATTTGCTGAGGGTTTAAAGTGAGTATTATTAAAAACCCACTTACTTACTTATTAGGTAACATTTTTCCTTAGTAAGTGGCAACATTTTTATATATTATTTTTAGTTCTCTCTATTTACAAATTGATATGATTGTGTTTTAGTTGAACAAAGTGATCTATTTTCCATTAGATTACAGACTTCACAAAGCTTCATGTTAACATGGAACCCTTGATTTTGAAGTTTTCAGGAGGAGAGGGTCATAATTCACGCTACTAATGGATTCTGGACAGCTCTGGAGTGGCCCACTGTTTGGACACAGCTGTCCTGGGGTGTATGGAGCTCAGATAACCAAGATACAGTACTGTGAGGACAAAGTACAGAATACCTCCTTATGTACTGCACAAAGGTAATTTAGGCTAAATTAATAGACAAATTCTACAATTCAAGTCATTGCTAAGCATCGATTTTCCCTATTCCCTACGCAAGCCGGGACTTAGCGCCAAAGGGGTATTACAAATCAGGGGTATTTCACCGACGCTAGATTAAAACAGTAGGTATGCAATGTGCCATACTTTACGCAAAAACATTAACCTCACTACCTCAGTTCAAAATATAGGTTTAACAGCTTACTAATCAACTGATTAATACTAATCATCTGATTAGTACAGCCGGTGTTTTTTTATTGATGATAGACTTTTGGAAGTCATTGATTTAAATTATGTGCAGTGGCGGCTCGTCGGGTGAAGACACTGAAGACATTTTCACCTAATTTTGAACAGTGAAAACACTACTCATAATCCCTTGAACATAGCACAATTGATCCAACTCAAAGAAAAAAAAAAGAGTAAGCTTTGTGTAAAATAGATCAATGCTGCTTAACATTTCATGTTACTTTCCAAGGAGAACACCAAATGTGAAGACAATTCGAAATTGTCTTCAGTTGTCCTTGAATCAACCAATCAGAGTTGAGTATTTCCAAGTAGGTATCATGAAATATTAGGCAACAACTATATCTATGTAGTCTGCTAGTGAAGACCGTCTTCAGTTGTATTCATTTTACATTATCTACACGACTTCATACGAAATGTCACGAAGCCACATACCATGTGCGATGTCATGTGTTTTTGATATTAACACTGTTGCCAGTAGCATTATGCCAGACCTAGGGAACCAGTCAATGATTTAGCTTCCCATATCTAGCACAATCTTGTAATATTAAAAAAAAAAAAAAAAAAAAAAAAAAAAAAAAAACGTAGGCGTTAGGAAAGCGGGATTTTGTTTCAGGAATTTTGGATATTATTTCTCATTTTTTGGGTTCTATGTACATAGTTACTAAACGATAGCCGATACCAATAAATTTTAACTACTAATGTATCTTGTCAACTATAGTCTTAAAAAGGACATCTCGATTGAAGTCAAATCTCGGAAATAATTATTTAATGTAGGTACCGAAATTAAGCCAAATAAGATAATCTCGTATCTAGTTGTTCCAAGAAGTTTTTAAATAGGGACAATGGTGGTCCTGTTTAAGATCCTGGCTATGGAACCACTTTTAAAAAAAATCATGAAATTAGACGTGTTGAAATGAAATTCTCAAGAGAAAATTCTGTTCAGGCGGTGTAGTATTAAAAATAAATAAATACGTCTTACATGATTTGAGGGATTTCTTTAAATTTAAAATATAGCTCTTGAAGTTTGTAGAAATTTAGCTATGAAATTAACTTGGCAACATTGTATCTCTTATCTTTAGAATGTAAACAAAACTTGTGCACTTTTTAAATTTTATTAGATTATTTTTTTCAAATCTTTTCAACGGTAATCAAGTGACTTTTAATTGGTGTAACTAGTTAATAAAGTTATTTCCCAGTATTTGATACAGGATAGAAACATTATTCCTACCTGATCTGACCTGTGCTTTTCATAATAAGTTGAATATGAAGTAGCTATGTACTTCTTTCAGTGTCAGAAATAACATTATAATTATGCAGGTTGCAGGTAGCTAAGCACACAGCTTCCAGTGAAGTACTTAAAATTATAAGGCAATATCTGTGTTTTCAATAAATAGTCATACATCAATGGTAACCCAAATTTAAGCTGATTTAATATTTGTAGTAAGTATGTTTTCTTAGATTTATTTTGTAATCTGGTGGTGGATTTTCTTCCAGTTTTGGATTGTAATTTTTAGTCTTCAACTAACTTTCTTTCCTTCCCAGTTCTAACCCCTCTTTAAAATGTTGTACCTACCTATCTACTGAGGTATAATCCTAATATTTTTATTTTAATTCCTTTTTACCAACTTTTAGTTAATATTTTTTATTAAGATGAATAAATATTTTTTATTAAGATGAATAATTAATAACAATATTTCAAAGAAACAATGAGATTCCCACAAAATCATGGGGTTCAAACATTAAAAGTAACCCCATTCAGATTAAGAAGTAATGAGGATAAGAAAGATATTATGATTACTGGATGTCCAATTTCTCCAGTTACTATAACCACCACTAAAAAAGTAAAGCAAATGCCTGCCCCACAGCCATACAGTTCAAGCCTGAATGGCTTATGAAAAATGAATGGCTGTGTACCAGCTCAAGTGTTGACAAATTGTTCTGCTGGCCTTGTTTATTTATTAAGTACCAAGTGTTCTCCAAAAAAAGTACCTATAAAAACTTAAATGATGCAAAACTGGTATGAGAGAAAATCATGCTCTGCAGGGAAACAGCCATCACATACAATGGGCTGTGTTTATGAGACCATAAGAACTAAGATCTGATAAATTAATAATTTTATTTTTTCAATACTTCTGGGTATAATTTGTCTTCACCTAGTCTTGAAGTCAGGAGCCGCCACTGATTATGTGTTGACAATAGATCTAATAGAGGTCGGTGTAGTAATTGAGGCTACTCCTGTGGAACTCCAACCAGTCTTTAGAAAAGTGTTGTATAGATTAAACCAATTGATTTCCTAGTGTGCAACTGTGAACCCTTATCATTAAGTATCCGAGTGGTTGGCGCGTTGGATTTGAAATCAGGAGGTCAGGTAGTCGAGTTTCAAGCATGTATAATTTTAGTAATGCAGTTTGGAATAGCTGTGACACCTCTCTCCCAACTTGATACAATACCTATCTCAGTGACGGGGTAGTTGGTGTGATGGACTAAGCTTGGAATAAGAAACTTGTGGTTTCGATTACTACTCATGACCACCAACAAGTAGCCATCACACGACTCCGACTTGGCCATACTAGCTTGACTCATAGGTACCTCATGAATAAAACAGCTGTGAGACTTGCAACCAACCACTGACGTTTAACCATATTCTGGACGAATGCAGACAATTCCACAACATCATAATAAAACTACAATTACCCACCACAATTTCACAGCTACTAGTAGAACTACAAGAAAAACGCATACCATTTTTGAAAGAGACTAATCTCATAGATCTCATGTAGCTTTACTACAGCTAAAGTGGTGTTTAGACCAAATGACCATAGATGTTGACGTAGCACCACTGTAATCTAATAAAATATAAATAGACTACTCATGACATAAATAATTCAGATGCGTGTTTCGAGTAACCTACAGCTATATGTCAATATTCTCTTGTAAAAATAGCTGAATTTTTTCATAGAACTTTTTATTGTTAGTCACCTCCCTAAAAAATTACTAGCGATTTAAAAAATACCCATAGTACGTTCTTTGGCTTGTGTGCTTGTAAATAGTCTTTCTACCTAGGGTTATACAATATACATCTATGTAAGTGTGCAATATTTTATTGTAGATTAGATTTTTATGAAAAATACTAACTATCTACATAATTTTTATGTAGATAGGTAGTATTTTACACATGCACATGATAGCACGAACATATTACAGTGTATGAAGTGGTCGTCTATGAAAAGTGTGAAGAAGTGATCACTAATGTTCTTAATAAGTACCTACGTAAAAAGACCTCAATGAAACGTTTATTCCCAAAAAATAAGTAAGAACCAAGTTTTTTAAAAAATAAATTAGGTAGATACGAACTGAACTCATAAAATAACTAAAGATAAAATGAATGATTTAGGAAAGAAGATAATAAATAAAATAACTAAAGAAATAAATTGAAAAATAAAATAAAACCAAGGAAAATAAGGTATAAAATAACTAAAAAGTTTACTCTTTATTTAATATTATTATTTTTACATTATAGTTTTTTTAGAATTTAAATCAATTTATAAGGGGAAAATAATATAAAACAGTGAATGGGAATATTTTTTTAAAAGGGAGGGGCTAATAAGCAAATTATAAAAGGAAAAAATGAACCAAATAAATAATAAAAACTTGAGAGTGAGAGGGAGGGGAGAAGTGGAAGAGAGAAAAAATAAGGAGAGGAGGAGGGAGGGGAAGAAGTGGGAGAGGGAGGAGAAAAAATAAGGAGAGTGAGGAGGGGAGGGGAAGAAGTGGGAGAGGGAGGAGAAAAAATAAGGAGAGTGAGGAGGGGAGGGGAAGAAGTGGGAGAGGGAAAGGAGAAAAAAATAAGGAGGAGTGGGAGAGTGAGGAGGGAGGGGAAGAAGTGGGAGAGGGAGGAGAAAAATAAGGAGAGTGAGGAGGGGAGGGGAAGAAGTGGGAGAGGGAGGAGAAAAATAAGGAGAGGGAGGAGGGGAGGGGAAGAAGTGGGAGAGGGAGGAGAAAAAATAAGGAGAGGGAGGAGGGGAGGGGAAGAAGTGGGAGAGGGAGGAGAAAAAATAAGGAGAGGAGGAGGGGAGGGGAAGAAGTGGAGAGGGAGGAGAAAAAATAAGGAGAGTGAGGAGGGGAGGGGAAGAAGTGGAGAGGGAGGAGAAAAATAAGGAGAGTGAGGAGGGGAGGGGAAGAAGTGGGAGAGGGAGGAGAAAAGATAAGGAAGTAGAGAGGAGAGGGGAGGGGAAGAAAGTGAGAGAGGAGGAGGAGAAAAAATAAGGAGAGTGAGGAGGGGAGGGGAAGAAGTGGGAGAGGGAGGAGAAAAAATAAGGAGAGTGAGGAGGGGAGGGGAAGAAGTGGGAGAGGGAGGAGAAAAGATAAGGAGAGTGAGGAGGGGAGGGGAAGAAGTGGGAGCAGGAGGAGAAAAAATAAGGAGAGTGAGGAGGGGAGGGGAAGAAGTGAGAGAGGGAGGAGAAAAGATAAGGAGAGTGAGGAGGGGAGGGGAAGAAGTGAGTGAGAGAGGAGAAAAAATAAGGAGAGGAAAAAGAAATAAGGTTTCATGACTTTGAAGAAAAACATCAATGGAAATGTTAGGACAAAACGTCTGCAATAATATTTATGCATGCATCTGATCAGATTAGATTATTGAAACTGGTATGTGAGAACCAAATTTCACTTTTGATGGATAGGTGGCTACTTGGAAATTAAAATTCAAGTTTGTGTAAAGATACGAAGTAATTTAGACGAAGAAGAAACAAAACAAAAAAGAAATAAATACAGAAAGAGAGGAAAACAATGATGGAATAAATGAAAACAACAAAGAAGAAACTAAAACAAAAAGTGGATATTGAGAGAAACTTTATGAAATATTGAAAAAGTGCGTAAACAAAATCAAATGCCCGTTTGTGTGAAAAATTTCTAGCTATACTATTTGATTGGTACTCTATTATAGCTATTTTCATTTTATTTTGTCTTAAATTATAATTTGTCGTTTTTTTTTCATGAAAAACAGGCTACTTGTAATCTGATGAACATGATAGTTGACCTTCCTGGTAGTAATTGTCTATTCTGATAGAATTTATCAAAATTAACAGTAAGGTATATGATTTTCATAACACAGGGAGTACTTAGCAGTGAAAAATCAGGCCATGGAAGCAATCAAAATTGTTTCCAAGCATCCTTGATGTGAAAGGCCTTGTCGATTGTTCTATGGATTCACTTTTAAATGACTGATTAATCTGATTATAAAAAAAAACATCAGAATCTGCAATAATCACAAGAGAAATTTTTGAAAATGTGGGTATATAAATATTAAATAAGATGGGAAAATAATCTGGATTTTTCCAATAGCTATTTTCAATAAAAACAAATCGTTCAATCAAAACATACCAATTGCAAAAATGAAAGATTTACAGGTCCGTTTGGACTTATAAAAGTACCTACCTATGTAGCCTGATATAATAAAATATTCTAGATATAAAATAATGTTATATGATGCTATAATATTGTACCACAAAGTGAATTATACAAATTGCACGTTTAAACAAAGGAAATATTTTAAAAACAATTTTACAAGTGGAAATTTATGTAGAGTTAAATTACTGCAACAGTTTGATATGTAACTTTTGTGCTCTTCCAGATTACATGATTGGCGTCGATTATATGTCATGAAATGTTTTTTCGGAGGATATCACTTTATTGGATTAATTACATACCTATACGGTGGGATGACAGTGGATTTCAATATTTGCAGGTTGAAGTTGGCAATATTTTTATATTTTGCGAAGGATATTAGAGTTATATATTAAAAAGTAATTCTTATCTAACTATGATGAAAAAACTATTTCCCCTTTAATATTGATTAGATTATTGACTGACGATTTCATGATATACCATTTCAGCACTAAAGTAAATTAACTTTTTAGAAGAAAGTAAAGTAATTTAAAAAAAATAACTATTCATGTTTATACGTAACATGTATATAATGGGTATAGTAAAAAGTAGTAATTTTATGTCTACTTTTAAAAAATCGTAGAGAAATTATCTAACATTCTAATGCCTTCTTGGAAATCCACCTAAACTAAAATGTGTATATTACCTGAAAATTATAGGGCTGATGAATAAAACATATTTTAAAATAGTGTGAACCTTAATTATAACTACTATGCACGATTAAAAGTTACAAGTGAGAGAGATTTACAAAACATATTTTACTAAATACATTCTAACAGAAACCATAGGTGAAATGTATATTAGAAAATAATTTGGCGGGGGTATCCACGGGTTTCATAAGATGCAAATCCCACCGAAACCAAATGAAGAAAATTTAAGTTCTGACCTTTATTGTAAAATATTAAATTAAAGTCATCAGGAAAGTTGAATTGAAATTATTTTCCACGCAGACAATATTAAAGAACTCAAACTCAGATCATTTCAAACACTCAAACATTTCAAAATATGAAACACAATTTTCCTGTAGAATATTTTGCGGTTTCGTTCTGAGTAGGTTTTTGTGAACTTTATTCTGTAATAATGTATTGAACTTGTTTTTTAAAGGCATAAACTTTCTTTTCAATATTCGGTTTCAGTACGGAAGGGCAAAATACGAAGAAAGTTATTGAACTATACCTAATAACTACTATCCTACAAATTACTTTGAATGCAAAATACACTTTACAATTAGAAATATTAAAAAAATCTAGTTAACTTGATAAATATATGAAATCTTCATAAATACACATAACTTTATACCTAGTATATTTTTATAAATCAATGTAAAGGATAATCAAAGTTTATAAACATTTACAATAAAGTCAACTAAGCAACATAGTATAAAAATATTCATAATTTTATAGAATCGATCTCAAAATAAATCCTACTGATTCATCCAACAAACGCTAATGAATTAAGATTTCAATTTGCAAGTACCCATACAACATTATTAGATGATTCCAAGGTGAGAGATATGTGTTCTTTGAAAATATCACCATGAATGGTGATTTGATGATAGATAGTTTGATTTTACATGAGCCTTCAACCTTCAACATAGTAATACACGTGTATATGTATAATACAGTAGGGTACAAGCCAATTGTTAAACAAATTTATCTCTAAAATGTTATAAAACATTAACTCAAATAAAATTTCAGGCTTAATGAGCTTAATAATAACGTACGAGCGGTACGAGCAAGGCACTATATTAACACTATAACTAATTATTTAATTTATCTGGAAGACACCTGCGATTATTGTTGTCAATTGTTTATTTTTAATTCTAATTTTATTATTTATTATAAATAATTCACTTATTAATGCGGTTCACTTTAGTTAGGTATACCTATTAGTTTCACATTTCATTTCTATCAGCCAGAGATTGGAAAAAATGTAAATTGTCACCTATGTCAATACACTTTTCAGTAAGGACCTAGAATTTTTTTTAAATATGTACTGTTATTCTTCATTACTGGTTTCCATTGGCTGACAATTAATTTTTTATGTATCTATTGTATCTTGGTAAAAAAAAAGATATTTATAACTCTGGTCTGATAAAATCAAAGTGTTTTTGTAAAAATAATAATCCATGATTGTAAAATGTTAAAAGTTTCCTAACAAATAATAAATTGTGAAACAAACTTTTTTTCTATTCAAAGTTAATTTTGAACTTGTTCGTTAAAATTAATAAAAACAGTTATTAATCAAACTAAAATTATTCAACTTCAGTCAATTTTATTTACCCAGTTTCAACTCTTGCTTTTCTCACTTTGAACTTTGCTTTGATTAATTGAACCATGTAGAGATTTAAAACTAAAATTAGTGATTGTGAAATATTATTTATAAGTTATATTATATTATTATTCTTATTATATTTTATTTTAATAGATAGCTGCAGTTTATCTTAAATAAAATACAGGAGAAATAACGGTGGGTAAAACTATGTGAGATGATGATCAGTATAACAACAATCAGGAATATCCTCTAGACTTAAATCTAGCCAGCCTCTCAACTTCGGAATTGGAACTTCAAAAACTAGGAAAGATAATGATGAATTTTTGTGTCAAAACAATTTATTTTTCTCAACGCATAGGTACCGAATTGAATACAACTCGTAAAACTTCACTCAAGTTTTTGAAGTCCTTAATGAAGTTCTTACAAAACTATTTTCAGACAGTAAGATCCATATGTAAAAAAAATAAAAATACAAAATCATAATAAGGCACTCCAGGTGAATAAACCAAGAATCATCTTAAAACCTAATATGTGCGTCCAATAGCAGCAAATAACATGGAAGATTACAATATATTGGAAAACAAAAAGTATATCTATAAGTTATTTACAAAAGGAATTAAAATAATACAAAAATAATAAAATTCAAAATTTTGTAAAAAAAAAAAAAAAAAAAAACAATGCATCATGAAAACAAAGATTTCATCACAAGAAACAAAGGGAAAAGTGGATTTACAATTTTTGTGTTTTAAACATGGATCTGACATGTGTGTAAAAGTAAATCAATACAATGACGCTAAAGAGAAACACTAGCCCAACGCTCTTCACAAATAAGACTTTCGCGACAACTTTCAATAACTGATACTAATCGATATTAATCAGAAACTTAACATAATTTATTGAAAATTTATCGAGATTACAACATCTCACTTATTGAATCGTGATGATTCCACGCTACAATACTAAGACATTCAAAAAGTCCGAACATTGTGTTAGAAAAGATTCATTGAAAGCTTTGGGAGTGAAAGAACTTGTTGAGAACAAGAAAATAGCCATTTCAGAAGTTATAATTTTTCACTGTCAAGAGCAAGCAATCTCATGAAAAAAAAAAAAAAAAAAAAAAAAATCGAACTAAAAAAAGAACTTGGGAACCATTTTTTGATTCGACAGTCGAACAGATATTTTATTTGTAATATACTGACAGAATATATTGAAAGTATAAATAAATATTACATTTAAAATGGTTAACTTGTGGGTATACCTATTTGCTCATTTGTAAATATATAAATAAATGTTATATCTCTTCTTTTTTTAAAGAAACCCTAAAACTCGTGTTTCCCTTTTTGATAAATCCATACAGTTCTGAAAAACATAATATCTATAAAAAAAAAAGAGTCATCAACTCAAGTACAGGAAAATTGACGATTCCCGAAATCGATTCCCCATTTGTATATGTAATGGATCAACACGTTCCATATCCATGCATGTACTTGAAAAAACAAAACATGAGGATTCATTTAAAATTAAATAATCATTCTTGCAATCAACAGAGAGAGAGAGAGAGATCTCACAAGCGACAGAGATCAGAAAACACTCTGATCAGAAAACACTCTAAATTCACGGCGGCAAATAGAAAGGAACCAACGGGAGGGGGGCGGTGCTCGGGGCGTTCCCCACGCCCCCTTTCGTGCCGGCAGCGAAGATGCTCAGATTGTGAACGAGGCTTTTGCTGTCGAAGACGCCGTCCTTGGCGAAGTCGAGCATGAGAGGGGAGGATCGCGGCCCGCGGCCCCCGGCAGGAGTTGTGGCCGGCATGAAGCAGTCGTGAACTGTCTTCATGTGGTTCTTCATCTTGTCGGGGCGCGAGAACTCCTTGCCGCACACGGGACACGGGAACACCTTGCGCTGGCAGCCCTCGTGATAGAGGAACGCGTGCCGCTGGAAGCTGTACTTGTTCTTGAACGTTTTGATCACGTCCACCTTGGCGCACTCCATGCACTTGTAGATACCTGGAGGGGGGGGGGAGAAGTGGTTTTATAATATGAGAGAGCTAGCTATAAGAGAAACCTGCACTCCATGCACTTGTAGATACCTGGAGGGGGGGAGAAGTGGTTTTATAATATGAGAGAGCTAGCTATAAGAGAAACCTGCACTCCATGCACTTGTAGATACCTGGAGGGGGGGAGAAGTGGTTTTATAATATGAGAGAGCTAGCTATAAGAGAAACCTGCACTCCATGCACTTGTAGATACCTGGAGGGGGGGGAGAAGTGGTTTTATAATATGAGAGAGCTAGCTATAAGAGAAACCTGCACTCCATGCACTTGTAGATACCTGGCGGGGGAGAGAAGTGGTTTTATAATTCAGTTGCACCTGGATATTATGAGAAACCTGGTTTCTCCATGATTTTCAGTTTGCTTTTGTCATTATAGACCAGAAGTAACATATTTTATTGATGTAGTGCTGTTAAAAAGCAAAGGTACTACTGGTTCAAAATTCTTCATACAATTTTTCACAACAATTTATTGGTTCATGACCAAACTCAGTAGCACAATCAATAAGGCGGCGGACTCGTAACATAACATCGTGATTAACATAAATATGCAAAAAAAAAAATGATGATGATTTTTCCACAAATCAGTTAATGCTTGTGTCACGGTTTGCCTTGACAAGATCTACCATAAACCACTAACCACTAGACAACAAGTTAACATGGCTTACATGATCTACCATCAGTCAACTAGATAACAAGCTAACATGGTTTATCCCAATAGATCCCAAGACTTTACCTTCAGTGACGGAGGCATAGCGGAAGCCAAGACTTTACCTTCAGTGACGGAGGCATAGCGGAAGAGTAGCGAACTAGATAGGAAGCCAAGACTTTACCTTCAGTGACGTAGGTTCATCCCAATAGATCTACCATCAGTGAACTAGATAGGAAGCCAAGACTTTACCTTCAGTGACGGAGACATAGCGGAAGAGTAGTGAACTAGATAGGAAGCCAAGACTTTACCTTCAGTGACGGAGGTTTATCCCAATAGATCTACCATCAGTGAACTAGATAAGAAGCCAAGACTTTATCTTCAGTGACGGAGGCATAGCGGAAGAGTAGTGAACTAGATAGAAAGCCAAAACTTTACCTTCAGTGACGGAGGCATAGCGGAAGAGGTTGAGACCCCGCACAGACATCTCCGTGAGACTCTCAGTCGGGTCACTGCCACTGGTGGCCCGCCTCCTGATCCGCCTCTTCACTGCCAGAGGGCTGGAGCCCGCGCTGTTGGGCGCCAGGAAGTTGTGGTTCTCATTCACACCGCCATTGTTGTTGTTGTTGTTGTTGTTCGTCAACATCTGGTGAATATGCTGGGACTGAACATGCAGGGAAAAGTTGTTGCTGTTGGCGAGCATGTCTTTCTTGTTCGTCTTCTGGAACTGCTCCAGCTGGGAGAGGATGAATTTGTGCTCGTTGGAAAACTGGGAGAGGAACTGTGCTCGGTTCTCGTCGGTGTTGGCAAAGTCCTCGACGTTGTTGTTCATGATGAGGCTCTTGAGAAGGTGCAGATTGTCGAACGCCTGGTTCCCGTTGGTCTTCGGGCGTCCTCGGGTCGGCTCGGGCGCGTCTAGTTTCTCCTTGGAGATGAGCTCGGAGCGAGGGATCAGCCGTAGGAGACCTGAGGGACAAGGGAATGAAGTTGTTACTGTTAGGTACATAGAAAGAAAACTTAAAAAGTCGACTGTAATTGAGTTTTGCCGCTGGTTCATTTACACGGAAAAATGTGTGGAAAAGTGAAAAGGTTCCTTACCGGCGATAGATTGAAGACTGATGGTTATTATTAATCTATCATTAAGTGTTTTACTTTTCCGTTAGATAACTTCATAGTGTTTGTGCAATGTTTTAGAATATTAAACGGGAGAAAAAAGCAATACAACTTGGATACAGCCGTTGCGTAAGGTAGGTATATACCTTCATTAATAACGAATCCCTTGAGAAAGAATCCCTTGAAACTTATAGTACCAGCGATACGAAGAGGTTTCTTTATTGACATTATTGACAAAGGCCTCCACAAGCATATTGAAAATGTCGAAATTATCAAGTATCTCAATAAATTTAGATAATCAATCAATGTTAGATCTTCTTTATTTTGTATGAGTTTGTACAAGTCATAAATTTACAATATAATTGATAGATAAATAGGTATCTGTACAATATGTATCAGGACTCTAGAGAATAAATATCTAAAGTGATTTGATGATGGAGCAGCGCTTTCACACATTGAAAATTAGATAGAAAATTAGATTAAAATAAAAAAATATATCGTATTGTTAAAAAAATTTAAAAAAAAAATCGAAAGTGATAAAGTAAAGAAAACTTGATTAAGTTGTGCGAGTCAAGGATGTATACCTACAGTAGGTAATAAAATCCTAAAATAAATTCAACACTATGATTCTTTAAAATAAATAAAATGAGCCAATTTCAAATGGTGCAAATCAATTATTATTATTTTTGAAACTTAGTGAATCTAATAATAGTTGTGAATGCTAAATAAACAAGCCAAGAAATAAATATTTTTAAATAAATTATTGTAAACTTTAAAACGAATACGAGGGAATATAAATAATAATGATCAAAACTAAATAGATTAAATAATGCAGTAGCAAATAATGTCATACTTCAAGAAATATCAAAGCTGGAAAAAATAATAGAATTAAAAATTACACAATATAAACAACCAAGAAAAAGTTCTTTTCAATTTACACATTTATGGATGTAACATATATTATTATAGGTAAGGAAAGAAACAAATATTTTACTATATATTATACAATTTATTTATTAATTTTACTATAAAATAATATATATTTTAATACGAGCATTAGAATTGTTCTTGGTTGTTATTTCTAAAAATAAATCAAACTAAAATAGAAATAACTTGCGTTGTCAACTCGTGCACCACTTTAGAACATGTCCTGCTGTGAATTTTAAACAGTCCCATCCATACAAAGTTTTAACTATGTATCAAGATTGTGTTTATATCACAGGTATTTATATTAAACATGAGGTACACGCGTCGAAATAACTAACATTACAATGTAAAAAAAAAAAAATATTTTTATTAGGTATGCTAAACAATATGAAAAAAAAAAATATGCAGTCATCTAAGTAGTAAAATTAAACTGAAATAAAATAAAATGAAATAATTTCTATATTATAATTTTCACACCAACACACAAGGTTTCCTGGATATTTCAGAACTTACCAATCTCATCTTAGATCCAGATCCTTTTCCTTCCTATAGAGCAACTTTTCCAATGTTTTGAAAAGAAGATTTACACCGAGCCAAGTATCATTCTTTAAAATTATTGGATTACTGGGAACTTTTATTTCGTTTTCTCGTTTATACTTTCAGTGAGAATGATCAGCAATTCTTGGCTCAATGTTGGAATATAAACCATTTAAAATAAATCCACACAGAACGCAAATTGTTTTGTAATTTATTTGACTTTCTTTATTTTATTCATGACTAAGTACAATTTATTATTAGTAGAAGATAGAAAAAATATTTCCAAGTTAAAGTACAGAGTTAAAGTTTGTACTGAAATTTCGTATAATATAATCAACGATGCATTAAATTATTATTTTGATATAGGGGTCTTTAGTGTCTTTACCTTGAGATTACAAAAGGTAAACTTTTTTAAAACTCGTGTTCGTAGAAATTGTTTTTGTCAGCTGATAAAGATGAGCTTTCTGGTCGATAAAAACAATTGGCTAATCTTTTATAAGGCGTATAATCTTATATTAACTTCAGTTTCAAATAGTTAACATTTTGTTTTCTCAGGCATTGAAGTACAGGCAGGGCTTCAAATATTATTTTACAAACATCATAGTTTACCAAGAATAAGAGAAATTAAGTATTGGAAAATATTCTTAAGAAATAAATTAATATCAACTTTGTATAATATTAATTTGATCGATGTCACAAATCCTTTCAAAGATTGTAACAAAATAATTTCACTAGATCAACGTTATTTTACTAAATAAATTAAATTAGTAACATCAATTTTTAATTAAATGATTCTAAATTACATATTAGTTTGATTACAAAAATTAATCGGCCCAATTTATTGTATTATTTTTTCCTGAACAAAATTAAATAAACATTCTCTTTTCTTACTAAATAAGGTACTTTAAACTGACTCAAAATTTATTAGGCAAATTAAACTTAGAAGTTAAATTAATTTCTTACTAAAATTAAAATAAGTAAGGCACTTTAATAGTAGTCTCAGATAAAATATTGAAAAGTTTCAATTTGTCACAATTGTCCAGAACTAATTTTATTGATTAAAAAAAATTAAAACGTAGGTAACTAATCAAGGCACTTTGATTATTTAAAACTCAATTTCTAAATTTGAGACGATGATATACCAACTACTAAAACAAAATACATAACGGATCTGATACTACTTGCAAATCCCGCCGCAATTCGTTACTTTTTATAATCATCAGCAACAAAAAATATTCAAACTTTTGCAAATATTTAATAAACATTTTGTCTTCTGTACTTAAAATAAAGGACACAAAATCCAATAAAAGTCTTGATATTTTAAGAAACAAGGAATTTTTCAAGATGTTCACCAAACATAAATCATACAGAAAAATATTTTGGCTCGGGATATACAAATAAGCAAATCCTCAACAAAAAAAATTCTAAAATAACAAATGAGGTCTCACACTCGGAAACTAGTATCCAACTAACCTGATGCTCTCAAAATCCTAGTTTTAAAATATTACATATAAAATTCAATCTTGGTTTATTCAGGTTCAACTGTACACATCATGTCTAATAATTTCTTCAATAATTGACTAGAAACTATTTGCTCTAAAATCACAAAGTGAAAATTGAACTATCAAATTCAGGGGTTATAATTCTTTTTAGCATTAACTTTCATCTTTCATTTTTAATCATACATAACGCGCAGTAATCAATTTGGATTTACGTATGTTAGAGCGCATGTATTTCGATATTAAATCATTTAGATGGTAGTGGACAAATATTCAAATTTATATCCGTTCTTCCGCAGCTCAAAATCATAATTGGCATATAATTTGAATTTTTGTTTTTTTTTGTTTGTTTGATTGTGTCTGTTACATCAATAACATGTCAGAGATTTTACCATAAACATTTTTTAGGACCTGCACATAAACTTATCATCTTTTCACAAAAATATTAATTTGAAGAATCTTTTTGTGTGCGTGATAAGAGTCATAAGTGATATTTTTTAAATATTTATTCCTTGATTTCGTTGGTCAGAGTATGAATCGAAAAAAATGCAAGACATTTACAGAAGCTCTCAAATACTACCCACAATACCTTACAACTATCTAATAATCTCATTAACAGCTTTACAAAATACCCAAAGCAATAAATTATTTTAGTGAACAAAAAAAAGAAGAAGAAAAAAAAAATCTAAGTACATCTCATTCAACACTTTAAGATCAAGTACAATCGGTAAAGTTAAAAAAGTTATTAATTTGGTAATATTAGTAAATATAATAATTGAACTAAAAAAAATTGACTAAATGAGTAACTATTAATAATATTTGGTTAACAAAAGAAAAAGAGAATAACAATAACAAACAAAACAGAAGTGAAATAAATATAAGTACTTTAAAACTGAAATATCATTTCATACAAGATTAATTGAATTATTTAAACAAAACAATATAAATAATTACATATCCTTTTGAACTTGGAAAAATTGTGTTTCTGACTAGTTAGTGTAAAATTAAAAAAATAAAATAAAACTTTGATTTCAATTTCAATTCAAATTAAATATGAACTCCTCCTAAAATTATATTTCAATACCAACAAAATAAAATCAAAACAACATAACCATTGTTTTACCTCCCCCTTAGAGTATTATATTTTAATCTATTATCTACATTTTGGCACATTTTCTTGACAAAATTTCATATTATGCAAAAATGTATAACACTGGAAAGCACTAAGGTAATAGACCGGCTATAACCTTGCAAAATCCGACCACCAATGACTGATTATCTATTACAACAATTTTGATAGAAAAAGAAGGTAAACTGTTTTAGGGCTCGAATTGTAAAAGAAGTTTGTTCTCAAGTTTAGCCAGCACTCACATACAAGACAGTTTATAACATGAAATCAACGCCAAACGTGTACGAACATGTGTCGTTCATTTTATTTTGTTTGTATCCTGGGCACAATCCTTTTTAAGATTTCACCCACATCAATATACTAAAATATTGTAACACACGAGGTCATGTGCTCTCAGTGCTTATATGACAGTTTATAACATGAAATCAACGCCCAAAGTTCACTCAAAAATTTCACATTCGTATTGCCAATCTCGGGGACAATCTTCTTCTTTTTAATAGTTTGCCTTAATCAGCTGGTAAAATGTTTCAACACAAGACGTCCCTGGCTGTCAGGCAAAGCCCCGGGCCCTGCGCCTGGCTGACTCTCAGGAGGAGCTGGGGGCTGTGGCCGCGGGGCCCGCCTCCCCCTCCCCGTCCAGGTACACGGGCTGCAGGGTGCCCCTCATCAGAGTGATGCGGTGCACCTGCTTGGTGTGTGTCATCATGTTGTCGCGGCGCGTGAACATCTTGAAGCAGACGGGACAGGAGATCTCCTGCTTGTAGCGGTCGTCGTGCGCCGACAGAAAGTGGCGGCAGAAGTTGCTGATGTGCGTGTAGGTCTTGAGGCAGATGTTGCAGCGGAAGATATGCTCGCCTTCCTGCGTGCAGAACTGCCGCACGGAGGCTTTGTCTATGAAGGCGCGGTCCCGGGGACTGCAGGGGGGAGGGGCCTGGCTGCTGGAGGCGCCGTGCTTGCGACTTCTGCCGCCAGGCGACACGCCAGGGGGCTTGCTGGTGCCGGGTAGGCCGGGGACACACGACGCTGTCTCGATCGTGAGCTCCCCCAGCTCGCCACGCGACTCCAGCGAGCGAAAGCGCTCGCTGGATCGCGCAGGCTCGTGTCTGTTCCCACTCGGCGCCTCTCGACAGCTCTCGTCTTCCCTTCGTTTCTTCTCCAGCAGCTTGTAGCTGGACAGTTCGTACTTCCTCATGTCCTCGTCGTAGTCGTTGTTGTTCGTGCTGTCCTCAAACTCATCCTCTTCGTCCGAGCACGAGATCATGTCCTCGAAGAATTTGTCGTCGTTCAAGTTCGTCATGTTCCGGGGAACGTCGGTCGCTTCTTCACTACCCGCGGGTGGGAGGTTGGGTTTGAGCGTCGCGGGGTGGAATGCCCCGGGGGGCAGCACAGGGAAGCCCCCGGCGAGGAGACTGGGATAGGCCAGGGGAAGGGGGGCATGGGCCGGGGGGCGACTCAAGTCTTTGGGGAGCTCCCCGGGCGGCACGAGACCCGGCGGCGCCCGCGGGCGGAACACACTGTCGTACACCCGACGCGAGATGTCCAGGCTCTTCAGCTTCAACAAGTGTTGAAGGTAGCCTGCAAGCAAGACAGAGAGAGGAGAAGAGAAGTCAGATGCGAGAAAGTACAGAGGAAAGAGAAGGGTCTTGAACACAAGCAAACCAAGGGGCGGGCAATGAAGAAAAAATGAGCAAGCAATTACTAAAGAAAAATAATAAGGTTGAAGTAAGACGGTAAACCCAATGGTTCTCAGACAAGGTATTCCGGCCACAGTTGAGGACCGAAAGAGAATCACATTAATGTTTGGTAACCATTAAATCAAAAAACATGACATTCATATAACAATTTCTCTTAGTTTGAGTCATTAGTGGTAACTGAACATGATTATGCTTCTCTTTAAATGACCTTTAGTCGTTAGGAAACGGTCGAGGGTTTTGAGAGGAGGATCATAGTTGAGAAACCCAAGTTTGGACCGTTTCAGGTTGTCAAAATGCGATACAATCAATAAAAAGTATGGTGTACTCGGTATCTTCTGGCAAGTTGGTATCTTCCAAAGAAAATAAATATTTATAGCATAAATTTATGGAAACGATGCAAAAATAAAATGAAGCCAAAGATAAAGGACAGTGACAGGAAGAAAGAGTGAAAAATAAACAAAGAAAGATAAAAATAAATAAAATGTAAAAAATAGATGGGCACATTCCTCTAAACGAAAATATAAGAGAAAGAAAAAAGGAAAATAATTGATAGATTAATAAGAAGTAATATTGGAATTTTTTAAAACTTACCTTGAAAGATTTAGATAAAAAGTTTGGTTCTCGAATAAAATGAAATGTCATGTAATGAAAAGATCCTTTTGTCCGAAAAAGTCTCCTAATCGTTTTTGCTTCCAATTGAGATTCCTTTTCAAAAACTTTGAAAGATATGAACAGTATTTTTTTTAGATAAAATTGAAATGTAAAAAAAGTTTGAAAAAATATCAGATGAAGTCTTTTGGATCTTCCTTTAAATTCTAAATATAAAAAAAGTCAAGGAAATATTTCAAAACCTGGGTTGATGGGATACTTCTGATCAAAAGTTTTGCAATCTGAAAACTGTGAAATCAAACTAAGAGAGAATAGTGTCTACAAGAAACCTGAATTAGACATAGAAAGAGTGGAAAACTGAAATAGTGGAAGGTATCTAAATTGTGTTGTGCTAGTGAATGTAGTTCAAAAACAAAAGATAGGTTTTAGCCTGGATGGACATACCTACCAGTCAAGTTTTTAGTTCTGTCTAAAGCAGATATATCTCTTTGTGACTTTTCGCAATCCTTTGTGTGATGGTTAAACTAGAAGGTGAAGAGAACTTTTCACATCAGGAAACTCTATGCATCTTCATCACAACTAATGCTAAGGAATTGAATGTTAGGAAACCTCAAACTTTGAAAATATTAGCCAGTAACTTTTTTTACATTTATTATTTTAGAGGAAGCTCAAATGTGACCCATCTGCTTTTTTTCTTTTTATTTATTTTTAACTTGAGAAATGAAGCTATTTAAAAAATAAAAAAACACATCTTTGATTAGGAAAAGTTATACAAAAAATATTAAGTTAAATTGCAAAAAGGAAGAAGCACACACATAATTACCACACACAGAATTTGAGTTTGAACAAACAATATTGAACAACACTTGAACATTTACCCGACTAGATATTGAACGTAAAGAAAAGGAGAAAAAGTACCCATGTATACCATAAGGTATCATAATCGTGAAGACCCTTAGGAATATTGTAGGGTATTATGGAAATTGAAATCGTTTTATTCTTATCATAGAGAATAATTAAAAACCTACCCTTTGCGAACACCAAAACAGTAGGCAAAAGGATTTCTATTACATTGAAAATGTAGATACGTTTGTGTAAAATCGAGAAACCTCATTTACATATGAACAAAAATAATCTATAATATAAATAAAATTACAAATAATATCTTCTAATAAAGTATTTATCTATTATATTATTGATACAGATGAGGTCTAATAGAGGAACTTAAAATTGTAGACCAAAAGACAGATGAATAAAATACATAATCATTTCAAATTTATTTCTAAACATTTTTTTTTTTTTTTTTTTGGCAGGCGAAAAATTGTATAGAGGCCGTTTAGTAAAATAAATATAAGTTGACCTTAAGTAGCTAAGAAAGAAAATTATTGACAATAGGTAGGTTACTGTAAGTATAAGTATCTTACACCCAATGCAAACAAGAAATAGGTTCTTATGTTTATCTATTGTAAGATTTATTGTATAAAATAGAATTAGTCATATCTAACATTTAACAGAATATTATAATAACTAGGTATCATGAAATATTATAAAGTTATAATAGAATTTAAATGAAAGAGGAACAATACCTATCTCAAAATATTGTGGTCCACATTGCAGTGATTAAATGAATTTTTTTTTACCAATATACCTAATCAGAATGAAAACATACATTTGACCTTTACAAAAGGTTTCACACGATCCTTTTGCAAATGATTATTCTAATAGTAAGGTTAACAAATAAGGCACCGTTGCATTTCCATCAATTTTCTGAAATGGCTACAGTGTTGCAACACCTCAGTACCTACCATTTTATGACACACACAATATCAATATGAAATTTCAACAAAAAATTATCTATACGCATGACGTATAAAAAAAGTATCACAATATCAACAAAAAGTATCTATACGAACAAAATTAGATCTTAGAATAATTGATTATTTCATTATTTAATATCAACTTAAGACTACATGAGATCAATACTATTGAAAAGGTTTGAATTAAAAAAAATTGTAGGATCAGTTAGTCTGGTTTTACATGAAGAAGGTAAGATTATATAATTTTGGACATCAGTGGAGGAGGAACAAACAAGAAAGGGAAAGCTGAACTTACCAGGAGGAAATCGCTCAGGAACAGGAGAGCTGTTTCTGTCGCTCTGGTCTCCGCCGCTGGTGGCTTCTGATTCCCTCTCCTTCTTTGCGTTGGCGGACACTTCTGTTGAAGAACAAAGACGGGAAAATGAGGTCGACAATATTTAACCACATATTCTTAAGAGAATTACTTTATGAGAATTACTTTTTATTATTATTATTTCACTTTTTTTTAACTGTGATATTTAAAAAAAGGTTATTGTGCCTCGGAACCGCTTTCGCATTACTTCAGGGAACTTTAACTTTACATCCATACCATTCCGGAAACTCGGTTAGAATATTCCGCTCCGGCCGGGATTCGAACCCGCAACCTCCGGGTCAGCAACCAACGCTCTCAACCACTGAGCCACGGAGGTTGGCCTTTGTGATATATTATGTGTGATTTTTTTTAACGATTATTTTACAACCTATGTCTTGGTCATATTGATGTTATCTGTTTTCTGTGTGTAAATAGAGCTTGGCTTGTGAATATACTCCCGTTCTGTGGGTATTTATTATTATTTTGAAGGTATTTCTATTTAAGATTTCAAGTTATTTCAAGATTTTCCAAGGAGATTCTATCATCAGAGGGTGGCGTCATCGTGAATGATGGTACCCAGACAGTGGAGAAGTGACTCAGCACTTCTACCACTGTCTTTACAAGGAGGCTATTTATTGACAAGGGCCCCCATAACCAAGCCAATGCTGGTCTGCTCCCTGTTTATAGTCCCCAGCCAGACTGCTGGTCTACTCCCTGTTTATAGTCCCCCAGCCACTACTCCCTGTTTATAGTCCCCCAGCCAGACTGCTGGTCTACTCCCTGTTTATATAGTCCCCCAGCCAGACTGCTGGTCTACTCCCTGTTTATAGTCCCCCAGCCAGACTGCTGGTCTACTCCCTGTTTATAGTCCCCCAGCCAGACTGCTGGTCTACTCCCTGTTTATAGTCCCCCAGCCAGACTGCTGGTCTACTCCTGTTTATAGTCCCCCAGCCAGACTGCTGGTCTACTCCCTGTTTATAGTCCCCCAGCCAGAAAATCTATTCTATCTCTACTGTAGATAAATGAATCAACAAGTCTCCATCTCTCTCTCACTCACCCTGGGGGCTCGGCTTCTTCTCCTCATCCTCCTCTCGTCGGGGGGAGGAGGCGGAGGCGGGGAGCGGGGGGGAGCGACCCCCCTCTCCTCCTTCCCTCTCCCTCTCCCCCTCCATCATATTGCACACGCTGGATGAGTCATCCTCTTCCTGCTGGTCCCGGGGGAGGGGGGGCCGGGGGGGTGGTGGAGGAGGTGCGGGGGGGTTTCCCCCCCTCCGAGACGTTCACCTCGAGCATCTTGTTGTCTGAGGGGGGAGGAGAGAGAATAAAGGTTAGACCAAGGGTTGGGTGGAAGAGATTGCCTAAGGCAATCTCTTCCAAATGCCACAAAGGTTCGGCTCTAAGTGCAAGAGGTTCAAGGTAGTCTACATAATTATGAGATTTTTTTTTTTGGGATTGGTAGGCTAGGCCATTCCATACAGCCAAAGTTATGAATGTTTATTGGAAAATAATTGTTATTATTATTAAACACTTTATTAGATATAAAAAGACAACAAATAAATATTATAACAATGAAAAAAGGGGGAAAAAATGGAAAGAATAGAATTTTTTTTATATAAACCTATGTCCCCAAAAAAGGGCGGGGTTACTGTCTATGGCAATCTCTTCTACCCAAAATTCAACGAATTCGTAGGAAAAAGCCAGTCAAATATTTTCTTTAGAATGACCCCTGGTTCTAGTTGAATTATTTAGTGTGAACATATATTTAAGGTCAGCACTGAACTGATTCCTTTTCTTGTACTATTATTTCTAATCTCGTTTTCTATCTTCCGCATGTCCTATCTTGCGCTGACAGTCTAAATAAAGCACTACTTATACCTACTTATAACGTCCTTACCGAATGGAGAGTGGGCTCGCTCTATCATATCACTATCGCTTTGGCCACTCCTCTCCTCGTCAAACTCCTCCTCTTCCTCCCTCTCCTCCTCCTCTTCCTCCTCCCTCTCCTCCTCCTCCTCCTCCTCCCTGTCTGGCATCACATCCAGGCCGGACGAGAGAGAACCGGACAGCTTTCGCGGAAGTCCCCGCTTTCGTTTCGGCCCTGTGAGAGCTGAACCTGCAAATAGATAGAATTAGAATAGAAAAGAGCATAGTTTTTTAATATTTTTTTACAGTGATTTTACTTATTTTTTTATTTTTTTAGTATAAATACAAAGTATGTATGTGCTCAACGTCATCACATTTGAAAAAAAAACCTTAAACATAAATTTATGAGAAAAAAAAAATCTAAGATACTTGCAAGGTTACCTATAGGTTTTGATGAAAAGATAAATAATTATGTGGACAACACCATGACTGTGGTGTTCTTTTTCAGTTTAGGCAGATTATTTCAGTGGGTCCATTGGGAGACAAAAAACGTCTTCCAACTGTGATTTGAACCTACAGACACTCAAAGCCTTATGATCACAAGGTGTTTACCACTTTACCACGCAGCTGAAACATCCTTATTAAACATGTTGGATCAAGTTTTATTTACAAATAACATAGAATATATACATACATAGAAATTAAAATTAACAAAACAAAACTTGATCAAGGGCGGTGCTAATCCTCTGCGGTTAAAACAACCAACTTGAACGCTCACCTAGCAGAGGGTTGCTCGCCTGCAGTGAGTTCAAGCTATGCTGGGAGCCGCTCAGGGGCCGCTTCAGTCGCGAGGGGGGGAAGCCGAGGGCGCCAGAGTAGGGGTGAGGGGCGGTGGTCAGGGTGGAGCCCATCTTGGCCAGGGTATCACAGTTGTCCCCGCTTGCTTCTGTCAGGCCTGTGGGCGAGAGAGGAACATCGTGATATCAGTTGAATTAACTACGTGTCACAAAGGAGTCCGAACACAAAGGAGCCCTAGACCCTAGACCCTAGGGTAGACACGCAGAATAATCTAACCATGTTATTAAATTGAAGACCACACGGGAAAATAGATGAGAGTCCATATTTTTTCATTTTGAAAAATTGGCTTTTAAACTTTGAGACGTTCATCTTTCTTGCTGTGTACAGGTATTTTTCTAAACGCTCTAGCTTTGTACCTACTCTCATCCTTTCTCACATTTTTAACTTCAGTAGATAATTATTTCAGCGTAAATGCGTATTTTCTAGAATATAAACTTGATTTTGATGAAAATTGGTCTCTCATCTTTTTTCCCGTGTGGTCTTCAATGTAAGCGGCCTCAACGGAGTCCCAGAAATCGTTTATAACTGGTTTTAGGAACTATTTTATTTTTATTTTAATTTAATTAAAATTTAAAAAGGTACTTGTGCCCCGGAACCGCTTTTGCATTACTTCAGGGCACTTTACCTTTAAATCCATACCATCAGGGAACGACAAAACTCGGTTAGAAATTCGAACCCGCAACCTCCGGGTCAGTAAGCAATGCTCTTAGCCACTGAGCCCACGGAGGTCGGTTTTAGGAACGAGGGTCTTTTTTCCAGCAAATTTAGTCTCCACGGAACTACAAGGTATTACTCCAGGGGGTTATAGCTCTTAAAAAAAAATATTTTAATTTAGTCCATATAATTATACAGATAAGATAAAGATAAAGAGTTGCCCACTCTACAACTACCCCAATTGTCCCCACAAGATCCAAAGCCCCGACATCCAAAGTACAGAGCCGAAAAAATTCTGACCCCGCCGGGATTCGAACCCGGGTCACTTGGAGTGCAAGCCGAGCATGCTACCGCTAGGCCAAGTGACTACTTTAGTTTACTCCATAAATTATATTACTGGTGCCTATAGGGACTAGGGTCTAGTCCGAGGGCATAGGGTCTAGGACTAGGGTATAGGGTCTAGGACCAGGGTATAGGCACTAGGACCAGGGTCTAGGGTCTAGTCCCAGGGTATAGGGTCTAGGACTAGGGTATAGGGTCTAGGACCAGGGTATAGGCACTAGGACCAGGGTCTAGGGTCTAATCCCAGGGTATTGGGTTTAGTCCCAGGGTATAGGGTCTAGGACTAGGGTATAGGGTCTAGGACCAGGGTATAGGGTCTAGTCCAGTGGTTCCCAACTCAACTTCCACTGCGACCCACTTTTTTAAATTTCTGAGACCCGCGACCCACCAAATGTGTATTCATCCCTTCCTCTTTCGTAGTTGCTTTTTTCAATCTTTCTTAACACTTAGACGACCTTACCAGACGTTTGAAGCGGATAAAACCACATGAACTAATTAATTAGGTACTTTCCTCAGGTAACCACCCAACAGCCGAGTCTGCTTATGTCCATGTACATAAGTTATTTTAATTTACATTAGTAGTTTAAGATTAGAATAAAAATACTTATTAGTTTTAAGAACTAGATTGTATTAATAAATTTAGTCCCTATGGACTCTGTTTAATAAAAAAAAAAAAAAAAAAAAAAAAAACTTAGACGACCGGCATGGTTTTTAGTGAATTCTCCCGTGGGACCGGCGATGTTTAGACGTAGTGCATTTGTGTACCACCGGTGGTACACCCGGTCCATTCTGTACAAACACGCGTGTACCACCGGTGGTACACCCGGTCGTCTAAGTGTTAATCTAAAATTCTAAAAGGTATTAGTTTTTAGAAAAAAAACAACAAATAATTAATCATTTTATTAAGAGGCAAACAATAAAAATTTATTAATTGTTAAACATTCAATTAATTAACAAAATTAGGAAAAAAAAGTCGGCTGGTGGCTCAGAGGTAGCACTCCTGACTTTGAACCCCGAGGTTGCGGGTTTGATTCCTGCCCTTGGCGGATTTTTCTCAAGAAAGATAATTAAAAAAGTAAATAACGTAAATAACGTAAAATAATTTTTAAAAAAGTAGGCTGGTGGAGTCTTTCAATGGGACACATTTGGCCGACTGGCCTTCACAAGCTCATTGATTTGAGGTTGTATATTTTTACTCAATGATACACGCATATCACTGGTGGCGTCCAGTCGGTTCCTTTGCTTAGATTTCAGGGTGAATAAAGAGGAGAAACCTTGTTCACACATATAGGTTCTCAAAAATGGTACTAATATTCGGAGGGCAAGATTTCGAATTCTTGAATTTCCACAAGCTTTGATACAGCAAAATTCTTCTAGGTTGGTAAATTCATAGCAGTCCTTCAGAGAACAATCATTTTGAAGTTCAATAAGTTCTTCTTGGAGATTTCTTTGTATAGGTATCTTTACACGATATTGAAAATGGATTTCGAACGAGCCGTTTTACTGCGTCTGTGTCATTGATGGTAAATTCAGGAAAATACCGGTAGAGAAAAAAACCCTTCCCCTTCCACTTTCTTGTCATAGCAAGGTGTATGGCACGTGTCTGATGCTGTCCACTGCTGATTCATATTATAATAATTAACCCCTCGAAAGTCTAAGTGTACATTTTGTACACAATTTTTTTTTTCTTCAATAATTTTCTTCAATTAAATTTTTATTTAACATTTTTATGAATCAGAAAACTTTTAAATTTTTTCTACCTAAGAACTAAGACCTTGCGAAGACCCATGAAACCTTCTGGCGACCCACTTGAAACCTTCTCGCGACCCACCAGTGGGTCGCGACCCACCAGTTGGGAACCACTGGTCTAGTCCCAAGGTATAGGATCTAGGACTAGGGTATAGGGTCTAGGAATAGGGTATATAGGGTCTAGGGTCTAGTCCCAGGGTATAGGGTCTAGTCCCAGGGTATAGGCTCTAGGACCAGGGTCCCCGGTGTGGCCGTCTACCAAAGTGTGAAACTATTAAGTCTTCCTAATTTTGCCCAACCTTATCAGTCGAGCTACCGAGTTTGCAGTGACAATAACCAAGTAAGCAACCTCTCATAACAAAGCACTGATTCCTGGAATTCAGGCGACCTGATGAAGACAAAACAAAGCCGTCCACACGTGTCCATGTAAGAATAGGTAATTATTATAATAATCAATCAATAATAAAACTCAACTAACAACGATGGCACGATGAAATGTACACCACTCGTTGTTATGCCACTGAAATTAAGCAACATCAAGCAAGGTTTGGATTTATTATAATTATGAAACTCTTTGTTAGAAGAACACATTATACATATACTTACAAACAAATAATGGTAAAAATTAAAATACAAAAATTAAACAAAATATATACCTACATAATTTATGTCCTAAGACCTCACTAAAGGGCGGGGTTATTGCCTATGGATTTGAATGGGTGACCATTGTTATTCGAAGCCTCGTGGCTATTCCCGACCCCACTCAGGTTAGGTGAGGTTCAGTTAAGTAGCTGGTTCATGAGTTTCCAGCAAATGGACGTCTCGAAGTCATTCGAGAAGAGAATTTTTGTCTATTTGGAGCAAACTCACCTGTTACCTAGCTATCCAAGTTCTATCCTAGCTTGGCGTTGCTTCACTTCAAAGATCTGACGAGAACTAGTGTATTCATTCGACCATTGGTTTTTCATTGCCGACAGTGCTACTATACTGCCACATGTAGAAGCATACCTATTCCAATAATATTTAAATAGGACCGGCCCGTTCGAGCGGTCATGGCTTTTGGTTCGGTAAGAAGAAGAAGAAGTGGATAATTTCAAATGCAAAATGTAAACAAACACCGATATCTTTAATGTAAATAAATTACCCAGAGTCCCAAAAATCACTTTTTTCATTCTTCAAATTTTAGTTGACCAGAGCTGGCCGTTCTTTTTTGTTCAGGCTTTTCGTTCAATAAAAAAAAACCGCTTTATATGTCTCTTAGTAAAACTTCATTGTTATTAGGTACTTCAGTAAGTAATTTTATTTCTGCTAAGTGGCGACTATACCGCTGACAGAAGAGGGGGAGAGAGAGAGAGAGAGAGAGGGAAAGAACTTAGAAGACGTAGGCGTAGGAGTGATAAGGAGGAATGGAGAGGGGGCAGGAGAGAGAGGGGAGGGGAGAGAGAAAGAGAGAGAGAGAGAACTCAGGAGACGTTAGTCTAGGAGTGATAAGAAGAAAGGGAGGGAGAGTGAGAGACTGAGAGAAAGAGTGTGTGTGTGAGAGAGAGGGAGAGGACTCTTGAGACGTAGGATTGATGAGGAGAGGGAGAAAGAAAGAGAATATTCACAAGACGTAGGATTGATAAGGAGTGAGAGAGAGAGAAAACAAGGACCGCTGATAAGGAGGGAGAGAGAGAGCTGGCTGCTGTTATCAGTAGAAGGCTGGGTAGCTAATGTCGTCATCCTGACAATTGACACCTCCCCCTCCCCCCTTCCTTACCCTTAAAGAGAGGGAGCCCCCCCCCCCACGCCCTGGATAGGAAGGGGGCGCCTCTCTCTCTCTCTCTCTCTCTCTCTCTCTCTCTCTCTCTCTCTCTCTCTCTCTCTCTCATCCTGCCTCTATTTCTCACTTTTTTACTAGCTCTCCAAATCTCTCTCTCTCTCTCCCTCATATTCTCACTCCCTCTCCCTCACTCACTCACTCCCTCACTCACTCCCTCCTTATTAAGCGAGCATGGCTCCAAACCTGCGGGTCCCATTAGGAGGGTGAATTTCTCTGTTTCTCACATTACCCACCTCAAAATCACTAGATTGCTTACTGATCATAATAGATAATAGATCATAATAGATCAATGTATTTGTATATACATATATGTATGGTTAAAAGGGCAATCGAGGTTCAAATGGAGAAAGAAACGGAGTATAGGATGGTCACGAAGAAAAATAACCATAAAACGACGAGGGTTTTACCCTCCATTCGCTGGAAATTGAAGACCTAGTCACGATGATGGTTCGAATTTGAATGGTTAGATGGTTACCCATCCAAGTACCAACCTCGCCGGACTATCTATTTCGCCACTTAGAGAAAGATGGTCAGCCTGAACACTGACCTCGCCCAGCCTGGGTTGGGCCGGGCGGGACAAATATAAGATTCTCTCACCTTTAATCCTCAGAGATTCGGCGACCTTGAGGAACATGGTCAGTCTGAACACTGCTGACCTCACCCAGCCAGGGTTGGGCCGGGAGGGACAAAGATAAGATTCTCTCACCTTTAATCCTCAGTGATTCGGCGAGCTTGAGGAACATGGTCAGTCTATCCTGGTCCACGCTGACCTCACCCAGCCTGGGTTGGGCCGGGAGGGACAAATATAAGATTCTCTCACCTTTAATCCTGAGGGATTCGGCCACCTTGAGAAACATGGTCAGTCTATCCTGGTCCACGCTCACCTCCCCCAGCCTGGGTTGGGCCGGGAGGGACAAAGATAAGATTCTCTCACCTTTAATCCTCAGGGATTCGGCCACCTTGAGGAACATAGTCAGCCTGAACACTGCTTACCTCACCCAGCCTGGGTTGGGCCAGGAGGGACAAATATAAGATTTTCTTATATTTGTCTTGTTATATTTTATAATTTTATACTGTTACTTGTACTTTGTCCTCCTAATAAAGCTTAAAAAAAAAAAAAGATTCTTTCACCTTTAGTCCTCAGGGATTCGACCACATTGAGGAACATGGTCAGTCTATCCTGGTCCACACTGACCTCACCCAGCCTGGGTTGGGCCGGGAAACAAACATACAGATATAAATTTCTCACCTTTAATCCTCAGGGATTCGGCCACCTTGAGGAACATGGTCAGCCTATCCTGGTCCACGCTCACCTCGCCCCGGTACATAAAGTCCAGCAGAGACCTCATGTCCACGTAGGGGATGTCTTTCAGGATCACGATGGGGTGGCGATCGGGGTGACCCACGAACAGCGCCTGGGGGGGAGAAGGAGATTACAAATATGAATAACTATTATTATTATACAACGCTTTATTAGGTATAAATTAATATTATGTACATAAAATAATTAATTTAACAATGAAAAAAAATGGAAACAATAATATAATAATTATATTAATTTTTTCGAAAGTGCTTGTCATAAGGAGTTATTATCAACAAATTTCATTTTTCTATAATTTACGGTTAACGAGTTATAGGTCAAAATATATGAATATTACGCAGGGCGTCCGACCCTGTATCTCGAGAACGGTAAGTTGTAGCTCACTGAAATTTGTTGTAACGAACTTCTCTCTGTGAGACCTTTAAAATAATATGCCACAAGACATACCATTCTATTTAAGATTTTAAAGTTGGTCCATGCCCAGCCTGACTGGGGCCGTGTAGGCAATTTTTTTTGGCTGAAAATTAATCACCCTAAAAATTAAGGAATACGGGTTTTTGCGTTTTCTTGTATTTTCAGCCATTCTCGAGATACGGGGGGTGGGGTGAGACTTTATGCTCACCCTGTATAAGTATACAATGAAAATGAAAAAGAATAGAAAATATATAAAAACATAAGTCTTAACTAAAGAGCGGGGTTATTGAATATGGCAATCTCTTCCACCCAACCCTTGGGTGGAAGAGATTGCCGTGACCGAGTGAGTTAGCGCGCTAGGCATTGCACGCACGGTGACCTGGGTTCGATGCCCACAGGGGCAGCATTTTTTCTGCTCTGTACTTGGGTGTTCGGGGTCCATTCATACCTCGTGAGGAAAAATGAACAATACAAGATATTGTAAATTAAAGTGGTAAAGTCCTATGATTCTGCGCTACCCACTAAAGTTGTGACATAATAACACAAAGAAAAGGCATTATTATTATTATTATAATATTATATGATAATTTTATATTAAAATTATTATAATATAAAAAGAGGAAATGTGGCATCCGTTATGAGCACACTGAAGAAAGAAGACGTGTTGAATGAAATATATTATATCGTTTGAAAAAAAATACCCAGCAAAAAAAAAAATTGGTTGAAGTGCCTAATAGGCAAAAAAAGGCGCACCGAACTGACCTGAAAGTAGGGACTGCACGCCGACAGCACTATCTTGTGCGCCTTCAAGTTGCGTCCGTCCACCGCTAGGGTAACGTCTACGAAGCTCTCATCGTGCAGCAGCTGGTCAAACACAGACAGCAGGTTGGACTGGTGGTTGTTCCAGCGGAGGCAGAACCTCTGTGACGTCATGATGATGCGGGATCAAAAGGGAAATTTGTGTGGGAAATGTAGGGACGCGGGATCAAAGGGAAATTTGTGTGGGAAATGTAGGGACGCGGGATCAGAGGGAAATTTGTGTGGGAAATGTAGGGACGCGGGATCAAAGGGAAATTTGTGAGGGAATTTTTGTGTAAAAGTATATTTGTACTGCGGGAAATATTGTTGTTCGGAAAATTTACCGAGCGAATTTTCTGAAATTTGTTTGGACAAGGTAAATTTTTGCAGGATAATCAATTGATTTAGTAGAAATTTATATTTCTAAAAATTTCTGTTTTTAAAAGGGAGAAATTGTTTAAACAAGGGTATAATGAGGGATAAAAAGTTCTGAAAATGTCTGGGGAAAAGTATAGCTTAAAACAAGGGAAATCTTATGTACCCGTTTTCTAAAAGGGAGGAAAAAATGTGAGATTACTTAGAGTGAAAGAACGAGGGGTAAGGTTTTCAAGGTGTCAAATGGTTTCTATACTAGCGGGGTATGGTGAGGGGTCGGGGAATTATTGAATAGGGGGAGGGGGCGTCACTTGCGGGGCGAGGCGACTGGGGGGGTGCGGCGTGGGTGGGG
>CM044964.1:9401074-9438023 GCA_024516035.1 Bactericera cockerelli
GGTAAAAAATCCCGCCACCCAATTTTTCCTGATTAGGGGAGATTCAGGAGTCGCGGGATAGAGGGAGAATATTATTTCCCTCGTCAGTCGCGGGAGAAAAACTCTGACCAAGTAAGCTAGTGATTTGAATAATTTGAATTCGAGTGTGCCTTTCAGGTCTAACGATTTCTAACTATGAATAACATTGTGTTATTATGCAGGTAATCAATTATTTATTGATTAAATTGAATTATTTTGAATTAGCGGGTAACCCGTCCTTCGGTGCAGGGAAAGAAACTTACTTCGTGAGGTTGAGGCATGACACTGTCATCGATCTTAATTGAATTTCAAACTTCTGGCCCTTTGATACTTTTAGAGGGCTCCCGATAAACTAGGGGCATCGGACAACATTTTAAACTTCACGTTGAACTTTTTCTGGGTTTCAATAGAAAGACGTGTCTGAAATTTTGTCATCATCGATAATTATAATAATAATAATAACAACACTCTTTAGTGGAAGTTAACCACCAGGTGAGGTTAATACTCAAACCATTTTCTACCATCTCACCCTCAGAGTCTTATTATTATGTGGTCACAAACTCAAATTAATGAGGAAAAATTCATGCACTGGGTGGGATTCGAACCAACGGATCCCTACGCTACCTGGATTACTAGACTTACGCGTTAACCACTTGACTACCAGTGCACTAGGGCATCACGAGTACCTCACGTCTCTCAGTCAGTGGCAGATCACTTCTTCAATAAACATTTGACGGGGTGTCTTTGCCCGATGCGTTGTGAGACGCAAGTCTTGCTTCCTGGGTCCCCAGCCACAGGCGTGAAAAGCGTAGGGGAATGGTATCTTTGGAGAATTGTTGGACCTGTCCACAACACTTTGAGACAGAACTCTCAAGGCTGGGGAGTATAACAAGCGCATGCGCAGTAGTCTGATTCACTTTCGATGGTTAAGCTTTCCAGTTGACTCAGTTGAGAGAACCATGGTTTATTTGTGGGTCGTCAAACAAATGTCTTGATGAGCCAGCGTTAATGAAATAATGAATAAACCTGTTCTCATTCTCCTGGGTACTGAAGTTGAACAACGTCCAGCGAGGTTACCATTTGATTTGGAACCCTCGTGATGCTGCCCGACACAAGATTGGGAGAGGTTAATGTAGCTGAATTGTTACTTACTGCTGGAATAATGGAACTTAAGTAGTCTTCATCGGGCACTATAAGGCGATATTATTATTATTGTTAGTTTCTAGCGAATGGAGGATAAAACAACGTCTCTAAAGACTTAGAAGTTTTATACCAGTCGTAACTGTGTTGCCATTTGAGGGTACCCTATTGTGTTGATTTTTTTTTTTTAAAGGATAGGAAATACACACTAGGAAGCGATAGGGAATCTGGAAGTGCAACAGGTATATTAAATTTGTATGTTGTACCAACGTACATGACTTATTGTGGGTGTTCAGAATTCTGAGAACTCGGGGGATTTTTTCTCGAGTGGAGGGAATTTTTCTTCGAATCCTTAAAAAAGCACGAAAAGTCCCTCGCGAACTCAAGGAGATGGCACCTTATTAGGAGTTGGTGAGGCGAAGAAATCTCTCCCTAATTTGGAGCGATGGGCCACCCCCTGACCAGCTGGCCACCCACCTGAGATTGGATAATTGGGCCTCCGAGGAAGGACAAGGTGAAGAGGAAACATGGGATTTGGTTAACGCGATTATCTGTGTTGAATCACATGAGTCCGTGTCACAATAAAATTGCTCTAACCCGCCTTAAATATACTTATGGCCAGGTGGATACCCATTCTAGGTCCAAACTTTGTAGAAGTAAAGTCAAGTGATCGATTTCCCAAGAATAAAATTGCTCTAACCCGCTTTAAATACTTATATTGAGGTGTAGGCACCCATATTAGGTCCCAAGCTTTTGTAAAAGTAAAGTCAAGTGATCAATTTCCAAAGAATAAAATTGGTCTAACCCGCCATAAATACTTAAGGCCAGTTGGATACTCATGCTAGGTCTATGATTTTGTAAAAGTTAAGTCAAATGATCACTTTCTGAAGGATAAAATTGCTCAAACCCGCATTAAATACTTCAAGTCAGGTGTAGATACCAATACCAGGTCCAAGCTGTAGATATAAGGTCACGTGATGAATTTCCACCAAACACATAACTCCAGAGGCATGAGGTCATCACGTTAACTTACATCTACATGATCTTGGGCCTAGCATTTTATGGTCAGGTCTAGATACCCAAGCTAGGTCCAATCACAGAGCTTCAAAGTGTTCAAAATATTAGAAAATTCTTGCAATTTTACTGCCTCATCATACACAGGTATTTATATGTCAGACATAACTGATTAAAATAGAGAGGTTAGTTGATGGTATGGATATTCAGAACTATTACCTGCTGATGAGAGCTAATAAGCTCGAAACAGCTGTACAGTTATGTTCTAATATTTATGTACATCTAATACAACTTCTCACTTTTCTGTTTATACTGATTACTGATGAATTCTTGAAAGTAAAGAAGGTTCTGCGGCTAAGCTTTTAAAATACTTATTTACCTCATTGTGTCTGCGGCCTATTCGACCATATGCCTTTTCGACAGCTTCCATCCATTGTCTTCTATTCATGACTGATTCCTCCCACCTCACCGGACTTGTGTCCATCATATCTACATCTTCCACCTTGCTCTGAGTCTTCCTCTCGTACAGAATCCTTCAATATCTATAATTAAAACTACCCTATTAAAATAACCATTCTGTTACACAATTTCAGCTGCCCGGATTGCATCCAGGTAATATCTCCCTAACGTGCCAAGGGCGCCGTCAGCCGCAGAACACTTCTTCAACTTTCAATGGAATGACTTTGACCGATGCGTTTCCCAGTCTTACTTCTTCCTAGTCGAGCCTGAGACTCAGCTGTGAAACTCTTACAGGAGGAATGCTGGAATGCAGTCGAAACTGGAATTTACAGGACTGGATATGAGAGAAAATTATCTTATGACATTCATTTTTGAGCCAAAAACCTTGATATCAGAGAAAAAAAACCCCATTTACGATAATTGTGTGATTTTTTTTTTTTAACAATATCAGTTCAAATTGAATTGAGAAACAATTTTCAGTTCAAATTTACCACTCTCTAAAGGAAAATAACCCTCTATAAGAAAAACCTGGATACAAGAGAAAAAATTTCCGGTCCCTTGAGTTTTCTTACACCCAGGTTTGACTGTATTATATAGTAACAGTTCTCATCTGCCTTGCCTATTTATTGAGTACAGAAGATTATCCATTTATGTGTGCAAGTGCACAAGTACGTTCAGTGGGAGTATAAACACATACAGAGAAATACAGTCCACTTGACTCGTCGCTATCAGCTGTTCCTACAATCTCTGCCCAGTTTGCATCATTAAGCACATGATTAGCACCACACAAAATCAGAGGAAAGATTAGTTTTCAAAAAATCCCTCGAACGAGAAAATATCCCACGACAATTATCCCTAGGTCGAGTAGAAAATCCCACTCGGCAACTAGCAACAAGTTACAAACAATACAAAACTCATCATCATTATGGTGATTCAAGAGAAGCGGTACCTAAACTTCGTCTCTCAGAGGGGAGAAATAGGTAAGTGTTGATGATCATAACTGGGCGAAGTTTTTTTTCACCTCACAACCCTGCCACATGTGGGTCACCCAAAGCAAGACAGCAGCACAGCGGGTCAAGAAGAGCATTACGATGATTACCCAACCACGCTGGGCGTTGCTTAACTTCAGCGACAGAACGAGGACTGGTCCAACTAATGTGCCATGGACGCTGACGTAACGCTGGATTACTGGAAGGTAGGTATGAATTTAAATAAGCCAGCCTCCGTGGCGTAAGGTTGTGACTACTTCCCCGTAGTCCAGAGATCCCGAGTTCGATCTCTGGTTGGGGCAGACTTTTCGAAGATTTTTTTTTGGTGATTTTTTTAACTTTTAGAAACCTCCTGGAATATGTACCAATATATTATGATAAGTTATTTGGGCTTTTTTGTCCAAATCAGGTTATTTAACTGCCTAGATTTTTTTCTAATCGATGATTAATTTATTGTTTTACCTTATGACTCACACTCACAGGAGGTAGAATAGGCGTTTTATTGTCAGTGACTCCCTATTAACCGTGTGATCCAAAGGAGAGATATTGAGGATGTCAAGACTGTCCCGGTAGGTCAGTGGTAAGGGCGGCGGTCTGGTAATCCAGAGGTCGCGGGTTCGAAACACAGCTGGGACATGACATATTATATTATCCTCCAATTAGGATTTTTACCAAAATAATGATGTGTCTTGGGCTTACTGCAGGAATAATGGGACTTCATAGTCTTAATTGGGTTGTATAAATAAAGCGATATTATCATTTTTTTTATTATTATTTTGCACATCCGCCAAAATTTATTAGATCCCTGAAAAAATCATTCTCAACGCCCCTTGAGATTCCAACAACCAGAAAACTTGAACCCATCTCCTCATGACCGTTTGAGTACCGCTGTTCAGAAAGTCAGAAACTCGGGAGAGGGGAATTTCTGAGGCAACAGAGAGGGGAGGGGGCGAATTCTGGACTATTTCTGGGAGCAAGGGAGGGGAGGGGGAAGAATTGAGTGGGATTTTCTCGTGGAGGCGGCTAGAGTCCCGAGAGTGATAGAGGCAGGTTTAGGGACATGCGTTATGTCGAATATGGCGGTGTGATGTTCCATCGCTTGATTTGTTTATTACGATCCAATTCTATTTATACATTGACATATAAAGATATATTAAGTGGGAAAGATTCCTGTACAAATACGATCTGCAGTAAATTTGGGGAAAGTGAAAGAATAATAAATAATATTGTTAAGATGCCTCCATCTATAAAAAAAAAAAAAAAAAAAATCCGGAGGATACAAGGATAAAAAATCATTCATGTACAAATATGTGACAGTGTTTCAATTTGAAAAAAAAACGAGATAAGATAAATTGAAGTAGGTAATACGATAAGAGTTGTACAGTATGCAAGCTACAATGAATTATTATTATTTATTATATTAAATATTTTATTAGATATAAAAAGACATAATTATGTACAGTACAAATTAATTATTATAACAATTAAAAAATGGAAACAATATTTAGAAAAAAAACATATGTAACAGTCCCTGCGTAATTATGCTATGCCCGTATAACCGATCAACCTCCCGGCTGGGCAGACTTTCGAAGAAAATTTGTTTCAAAAAACGTGAGGCTGCCATTTCGCCTACCCGCTTAGTTAATGGTAACTGGACATACGAATGGATAAAACCCCCGTCCTATAGGAGTTAAATCAAAAAATCGTTGGCGTTAAAGGCATCAGCCAAAAAAACGTGCTCACCTACAAACTCACCATGATTGAACAATGCCGACCCCAAAAGCAACATAACTAATATTTGATAAATGCAAGGGAGATAAATTATATTAATAAACATATGTCCTAACTAAAAAGGGTGGAGTTATTGCCCATGGCAATATCTTCCAACAAACCCTTAGCAATGTACTTTTTGAAGCTAGATGTCCTAATAGGAAAGGATTGTTTCTAAATTCTTAAAGGGGAAAACTTTCGTCCACTCTAATATGGTGCACTGGTAGTCTAGTGGTTAACGCGCTAGTCTGGTAATCCAGGTAAGTGTAGGGGTCCGTTGGTTCGAATCCCACCCAGTGCAGCGAAATTTTCCTCAATAATTTGAGTTTGTAACCACATAATAATAAGACTCTAAGGGGTTAGGTGGTAGAAAATGCTTCGAGCGTTTACCTCGTCTGGTGGTTACCTTCCACTAAAGAGTGTTATTATTATAAAATAGTACCAAATTAAATTATAACCTGTTTATCTCTAGTAGTTATTATACACTTAAAAGCTACAGTAGATTGAAACATGTAGGTCCTGCTGTGTTCCCCAAAGAATCCAGAGCTATTTGGTAGGTTTAGTCATAAGAGTTTTCGAATTTGGTGAAAGATTTGTTCACGCATGTAGGGGCACCCGAATAAAGATGACATAACACAAAAAATATCGCTCTGTAGTGTCTATAAAACAAATTAAAAAAAAAATTAAAAATAGTACGAAATAAATCACAGTAATCAGAGCGAAGCACATTTTCCTTGAGCCGCCTTGGCTCCGCGTATGAATCTCTTCTCTGTGCCGAACTGTTCCGAGGATCGGGAGGGAAATCGGGAAGAGGGGGGGGCTCGTGACCTTGATTCTCACAAGAGGGAGTGTTCTCGAGCCACGTGGAAAAAGAGTTCTGTTAACGCAGTGGTTCGTCCGGCAGTAGAGAGGGGTCAACCACCCCCAGTCATCTTCTTGAGGCCTGGGCTGGGTACCACAACCACTTGCTTTGGTTTAGCCACTTTGCTCTGTGCTGGGAATCGGACTGAGATTGTTTTGTTTGTGGTGTTCTTCTCTGTTCTGGGTGCTACATTGGTACAACCACTTGCTTTGGTTTAGCCACTTTGCTCTGTGCTGGGAATCGGACTGAGATTGTTTTGTTTGTGGTGTTCTGCTCTCTGTTCTGGGTGCTTTGGTTCAGCGGGTTTAAGCCACCTTGTTTTGTACATAGTTTAGGTTCTAGAATGAAATTTAAATTGTTTTGTTTTTATTTGAGGGGGAGAGGGGAGACTTTTCGCTTTCAGCTGCATTGTCATTTCGCGAAGGGGCTGCTACTCTCCATTCGTTAGAAATTTACAAAACCAGCTACTGAAATCAACCTCACCAAGCTTGAATGGGGCCGGGAATAGACGCTTAAGAACGGAGATTTGAGTATTTTGAGAGTGACAGGCGTATTTTTTTGAACGGAGAAATTTGTCTGGACATTATCTCAAGGATATGGACCAATAATATTAAAGGAAATCATGCTTGAGGCATTGCTCAGACGGCGTTTTCTGTTCATAAATACAGCTGTAGGAGTGCTTTCTGAAATGAAACCCTTTAGTATTCGATTCACTTGCTGTCTAAAATTCACTTTACTCTCATGTTTATTGCCGCTTTATTGACAACAACTGGGTAACAGGTGTTTTTACCCTCTCTGAATCACTTGATACCCCCGTGGATCGTTTATCATCCTAACCCAGCTTCGCGTGTTGCTCATTATTTAACAGCAGCGGGTTTCAAACCTGTTAGTTGTGTGACCCTCGTAAGGACTATCTATGTAAATCAGGACGTTAAAACCAAATAGAATCATTGGTCACAACAGATCAAATTAGGTTGCAGTGTGAATTGTAAGGGTTTCACTGAAAACCCTACAAATGGGTCAGATAATAGGGGACAAATTATAGAACAGGATGAATTTTATGTTATGCTAGACAGCTAGACCTTTTCAAATCGGGGTTTCAACTAATCGCAGGACACTTTCCAGTCTGGCTTATACTAAACCAAGTCATCTTGCTGGGTAAGGTCCATGTGATGGTTTGCAACTAACTTTGGTTGGTTCGTCCTGAACCACCTATTCAATCGTGCGATCGTCCGTCGTCGTTAGAACCTGGGCTTTTCCTTTAAGAGCCCATTGAACCCTTATTATTATTATAAAACCTGGTGGCAGGGTTTCAGATGAATTGTGACCGGGGGGGAACCCTTGGGTAACTACAAGATGTCCTAGCTTTTTTGAGTTGGATGGCCTGTTTCTCTGTTTATAGACTTCTAGTCAGACGCTGGTCTTCTCCTGTTCAACGTTCTCCTGCAAGACCTATTTCCATTTAGTCATATCTATAAACAGGGAGTAGACTAGCATTGGCCTGGTTCTGGGGGCCCTTGTCAGTTATTAGCCTCCATATAAAGACACTGGTAGAAGTGCTGAGTCATTCCTCCACTGTCTGGCTACCATCGTTCACGATGAGGCCACCCTACGATGATGTGCACCTCATCGAGAGTGACAGGAATCTTTCTACATATTTCTGTCTGTTGTGTTGTGTGAGGAATTTGGTGTGTTTCATTGGGAGCCATTTTAGAACCACTGATCCAAAGTGTTCCTCATTTGTACCGGGGGGGGGGGGGGGGGGGAATGGGGTGTGAGAAGTCCTGGTATCATGGTGTGTGAACGAGAGCGGTTTGGAAACGTATTTGTAACAAATGGGGCACTGAGGAGATGTCAAGTGGTGGTACTCGAGCTAGGAAACCAGTGCTGACTGCTGGTGTTCAATGGGGTCGCAAGAATTACCGACCTCACACAGTAATCTTGATCGTATAAGGCGGCGGACTTGTAACCTGGAGGTCGGTGGTTCAAGTCCCGGATTCAGCGTAGATTTAGTAAAGCGAGTTTGAGTAATTGTGATATCACGAAAGTGATTAACACAAATATGATAACTTTTCAACTTTTTTTCAATGGGGTTGTAAGAATTAGGAAGGACTCAATCATGACATTGATGATCTAGATTTTAGCGGAACGGCAAAAAAAAGAGGATGGGAACCAAAAATTGGTATGAATTAAGAATTTATAAAATTCTTAACTCATACCGTTCCAGATGTGACCCTAATTTTCGAAATGAATGTCCACTCTGCCAAGGAAGTCCACATGATACAAAACATCTGTTTACTGTTCAGCAAATCCACCAATCCTGACTCCTGTTGATCTATGGAACATCTGTCCTAGGTGCTCAATTCCTGGATTTTAGAAGAGAATTTGGTGGGGAGTACGGATTTTACTGTTACTGCTACAACAACAACACGAGGGCCAAGGATGGAGAAGATTAAGTATCATCATAGGGTGGCGTCATCGTGAACGATGGTAGCCAGACAGTCGAGGAATGACTCAGCACTTCTACCACTGTCTTTACAAGGAGTCCAATAATTGACAAGGGCCCCCAAGAACCAAGCCAATGCTGGCCTACTCTCTGTTTATAGTCCCCCAGCCAGACTTTTATTTGTATATGTTAGTATAGAACAATACTTATGTAACAAGGCACTCTTTCATGTTGGGTTTTCTGTCCAACCAATCATATTACACATTAATGGTAAAGCTACCCAAGTTATCGGATGTCTTTGAAAGAATTTAACACTATCTCACTCTCTCTCAAAAAAACTAGGAATCTGTCCTCCCCTGGTTGGAGCGAGACCGCCACTGGTGGCACCATGTGTCGTGAGAGGGGTGGAATGAGGTTGATTATTATTAGTGCCACTTGTGGTTGTGGTGGCGACAAGTGTATCGGGAATACGTGGTGCTTCTCCCGCATGTGAGTCAGCTCAGGGGGGCAAAGTAGGCGGATTGAGGAAGCACCACCGAATTCATAAACGTGAGAGTTAGTGAACTTCTGACATGGTTGTGGAATTTTCAATAGTCAAGTAGTGGTTAACGCCTAGTCTGGTAATTCTGGTAGCGTAGGGATCCTGTTGGTTCGAATCCCACCCAGTGCACGAATTTTTCCTCATTAGTTTGAGTTTGTGACCACATAATAATAAGACTCCGACGGTTAGGTGGTAGAAAATGCTTTGAGCATTAACCTCGCCTGGTGGTTACCTTCCACTAAAGGGTATTATTATTAACAACTATGTTATTTTACATTATTGAATCAATAAACCGACCTCAGTAGTTCGAATGATAAGGCGGCAGACTTGTAACCCGGAGGTCGGTGGTATACAAGTCCGGGTTTCAGTGTAGATTTAGTAAAGCAAGTATTGGTAGATAGTTATAATATTACAAAAGTGATTAACACAAAATAGGGTGTACTTCACACCTCGGTCGAGTTGTTTGACTTGTTTGATCTTGTAATAAAATTGTACCTTGTACGTAAAAGTAGTAACTGTTATATTATTGAATTTATTAATAGGACATAATATGTCCTACATATTATTATTACAAACAAGTAATCATAAAAATTAAGAACAATGTGTAAACAAGAAAAAAAGATGAACAACAAAGATAAAATATAAAAAAACGTCCTAACTAAAGGACGTGGTTATTACCCATGCCTATCTCTTCCACTCAAACCTGGTATTTGTACCCGTGCCGATGGATGAAGTTTTCTTCATACATGTCATATAGAAGGTAGTTGAAAAATTGAGCATAATATACATATAATAATGTCACCAAAATAACTGCTGGAACATCGGCATTCTGTGGTCTACAATAGTTCTAGTCCGTTGGATGGGTGACCATTCTTATTCAAATTCTCCCGATGCTGGCTAAAGCCGGCCCCACTATCGCTGGGTGAGTTGAGTAGCTTGTTTGTGAGTTTCCAGCGAATGGAGGGTAAAACCCCAGTCGTAATATGACCATGCAGTTGAAAGCGATGTTAAAAAATAACATCAAAGCTGCAGCACTAATATCAAGGGTCGTGCTCTCCCATCAATCCGAACTCTATCCTACATTTGACGATTCTTCTTCTTTCTCAAAAAGAAATTCTAAATTTACTTAGGAACGTCTAAAAATAAACCCCTCATATTGGCCTGCGAGTATGGCAGTGTATGATATACCGTGTGAGCTATGGGAGCAAGCGAGAGGGAGAAGGAGAGAGGAGGAGGGAGAAAGGGAGAAGGAGAGGGAGGTAGAAATTGAGAGGGAGAAAGGGATGTGGCGAGAGAAAAAAACAGGAGTTTGCCAAATGTGAGGTTAATAGCGTGTTCGAAGGAATTGTGTGCCGTTTAGCGGTTCACAAATTGGCGAACGTGTGTTGACTGCTTCTTGTTTTAAACATCATAAAGACTCGTTGCTTTGGGAAGGTAGTTAGAAGCTCAAGAACTCTGACCTTCTTATCTTTAGACAAGGTTAAGCCCAGTCTCCTCCGAGACAATTCGGAAATGAAACAAAATATCGGACTGAATAGGCCGGGATCCAAAATGACTGAGTGATATTTGGGGATGATGACAGTGACGGAGCTTTCGGAAAAGAAGGCCTTGTTGCTAGGTGATGTGAGGACACTGGGAGTGACGGTTGATCACTCCCAGCATCGCAGGGAGGCGAATAGTAGAGAATGAAGGCCCACTCTGGGCTGTGGCGGTGGCGTCGAATTCCAGGTCAAATCTTCGAACTCTCAAATGGCAGACATGTAGTATTAATGGAAAAAAAATATATAAGATTATACCACCGGCCAGAACTCTGGTGCAGCCGCCTTTACTATGAAATGTGGTAGAAATACAGTCCGCGCACTGCGCAATTGCGCATCCAAAAACAAACCAGCGCCACCGTTGTTTAGATGTTTAGGGTAGTAGAGCGCAGTCGGCAGCCAAGAAACTACAAGAAATGATATTTTCTGCGCAGTCTGTCAAGTGTGGATTACTGAAATCCTGCTCTTTTGCGGAAAACTGACGACGAAGGATGCTTTGGCAATCGCTGCCATTCCGACAATTAGGAGGGCACGGGATCAAAAGGGATCGTTCAGACATCCAGGGATAGCAGAGAAGAGGAGAGAGAGAGAGAGAGATGGAGGAGAGTGAGAGAGGAGAGAGGAGGGTGGGGGACAAGAGTGAAGGAGAGAGAGATGGCAGAGGTCATTAACATTTCAGGGCGACAGGAGATCGCTGAGACCTAATTTTAAATTCATCAGGATTAAAATTGCTGTCTATTTCGAGAGAATGAGTGGGCTGCCACAGGTATGATTCAGAAAGCGGTAAGGTGTGGAGGTGGTTATTCTAGGAGTGTAATTCTTCATTTATCTTTTAAGAAATCCCATTACTGTGAACAGCTTTCATAATTGAATAGATACCAAACTAATTGAATCCTCTTTTGATAAAGACAAACAAGAACTTCATTTTTAGTACTAGTCCTGAGTATGGTAGTTTTAGAAGTAACTGAGGGCGTTTGAATTGAAGTTTCAAAACTATAAGGGTTAGATTCAAAGTTTAAAAACTAGAGGTTAAGAATTGTTAGTAATGTTAGAACCAAAGTCTCTGAACTAATAGCATTAGAAGTTAGGGTGCTTTTTCACTCATATGATAGGTAATGTATATGTACAATTATTATTCTAGCTTTTCTTTGTCTAACGTCCCTTTAACATCTTGAGGTCTATCGAGACGGGAGTTTTACCCTCCATTCGCTGAGAATTCACAAACCACTCAAACCAGCTACCCTCATGAACATCACCCAGTCTGGATTGGGTCAGGAATATCCAGGATGACGAATGTTTGTATTGGAAGGGTCACCCACCAACCCCTCTAAACGTTGCTTAACTTCAATGATCTGAATAAAAATTGGTGTATTCAACATTCCACATCAAAGTTGACCTAATTCAAGCCTTTAATAAGCTCTTAAGAACAAGTAGCGGAGCTTAAGCGTTCTCAGTAGCTTGATCGATAATGCGGCGGAATGTCATCGGAGATCGGTGGTTCAAGTGTCAAGTTAAACAAATATTTAGAAAAGCGAGTTTGAGTAGTTGTGATGTCACGATTGTGATTAACACAAATATGATAACTTAATGTCGAATTATTAGGATTAGATTTGATCTAAGTGACACTATCCCTTAACTCGGTCTATGGTGCGCTGTGATTGGTTGAAACTCCGACTTGACGGCGTGTCTGGCTTAGCTTAACTTTATTCCTGTTTCATATTGTGGCCCTCAGTTGAGCTTAATTGAACTTTACCTAACTTCCTTGATCATAGTTTTTATTATTAAATTCTTTACTAGATAATAAGACACATAATTATGTATATGTATATGTTACAGGCCAAACTGTTTTTTAGGATAAACTAGTATATCCTAGGACAAACTAGTTTGTCCTGAGGGCGTCCGGATAAACTAGTTTATCCTAGGCCAAACTAGTTTATCCTAACGCACTTAGGATTAACTAGATTTTCCGGATTAAAATGTTTATATTTCAGTCCAAACTAGTTCGTCCTAGGACAAACTAGTTTATCCTAGGCACAACTGATTTTACAGTAAATTTCATGATGCTGACAAAGGAACCTGTCTCAACTAGTCTGGCACACCGCACGTGTGATCTCGATGAACTTCTATTCAGTTACAATTTGTTTTTCGTGAGTCTTGTGCCCTCATCGACAAGTGTTTCTTTTCCTTTTTATACCTATTTATAATAATAATTTGTTCTTTAAATTTGTGTAATTCCCTATTTCACGTTTTTTTAACCACCTTCCTATTCAAAGTGTTATGGATCAAAAGGAGTAGAGACAGATATTTTTGGAAAAAGTTTTGAGATTAGAAGATTCTAAGAAAGAGACACATTACAATGTACTTACAAAGGAAAATTACTCAAAGCTCATTTTAGAAGTGTAGGAGGCTGAGAGTGTAGAGAAAAGAGCCCCAATACAACAAAGGAGATTGCAGTGATTTGGCGTGCTGCGTGCTCAGCATCGAAAACGTCAAGAAACTAGTTTCACGATCCGAAGGAGCTGTCATACACTATCTTACTGTGGATGAGAGTGTATGACGTCATCGATGCTGCACATGTAGCAGTAGGAAACGGTGGAAAAGACAGACTTTTTGGCAGAAACGTCTATGAAAAAAATTTCTAACCCGCTGGGGATCGAACCCAGGTCAACACTTACTTATATTTTGCATTTACCTTTATTTTAATTCATTTTCTTCTTTTATTATTTGAAAATCAAATAAATCAAACACCTCGGCCGAGGTGTGAAGAACGCCTATACAAAGAAAGAGACAGCCCGGCAGAGTGTAAGGTTACGGAAAACATAAAATAATACTTACCCATCATCTTATGCATTTAACTTTATTGTTATCATTTTCTTTTATTATTTAAAAATCAGTTGTGCCTAGGATAAACTAGTTTGTCCTAGGACAAACTAGTTTGGACTGAAATATAAGCATTTTAATCCGGAAAATCTAGTTTATCCTAAGTGCGTTAGGATAAACTAGTTTGGCCTAGGATGAACTAGTTTATCCGAACGCCCTTAGGATAAACTAGTTTGTCCTAGGATATACTAGTTTATCCTGAAAAACAGTTTGGCCTGCAACATATACAGTATACAAATAATGAATACAAAATTTAAAGAAATATGGAAACAGTACAAACAATAAAAAGGAAAAAATTGGATAAATATGTATTACAATGAATGATATCTAATAATAATATCGCCTTATTTATACTGCCCGATTGGGACTATTAAAGTCCCATAATTCCAGCAGTAAGCCCAAGACATCTCACCATGTGGTATAAAAATCCCGAATGGCAGGATAACTTATCATGTCCCGGCTGAGTTTCGAACCCACGAACTCTGGAATCTCTGGATTCGCAGAGTGCTGCCTTTACCACTGAGCTACATAATATACACATATGTCCTAACTAAAGGGCGGGGTTATTGTCTATAGCTGCTATTAAAGCCTTAAAAAAAATTATATAGCAATCTCTTCCACCCAACCCATAACAAACACGCGCTACAAGTTTTCATTCCTGTATGGGTACTATTAGGTGGGTACTGCGTTATAGGAGTAACGACGATTTAATTATGAATATTTTCATCACTGCCTTGATGACGACACCCTGTGATAGCTAGTCCATGTCATAGGCATACTATTTCTATACCAACACATGCGATGGCACATTAGGTATGGGCATATCATTTCGTACATGTATATTAGCGTACACGATGGCATAATAGGACGCTAATAAATAGTGGCGTGCCATACCCACTCCCCAGCCATCTGATTCCGAACATCGGAGAGGTAGCGCGGAAAAACTACAGGGTGGACGGAAAACTCTGGTGCAGTGGTTCGAATCCGAGTGACGGACAAGAAACTTGGGCCACATTATGAAAAACAGGATTAAAATTAGCGAAGCCAGACACACCCTCAAGCCTGAAGTCGGGGTTTCAACCTAGGTTTCTCTTAATTCCAGTTCTCTTGTATCCAGATACGAGTAGTTACCTTGGCCTAACGGTAAGCATGCTGGGCTTGCACTCCAGGAGACCCAAGTTCCAATCCCGGTGGAGTCGGAATTTTTTCGGCTCTGTACTTTGGATGTCGGGGGCTACTCTAGGACTCGTGAGGACAATTGGGGTAGTTGTAGTTGTAGGAGGCAACGACCAGTGGCGGCATTACGAGATTGATATTGGAATATAATGGTTTGAAAGTTGGTTTGAGATATTATGATGCATTGTTGCTGTTGTGACCAGCCTGGGTACAGCTGGAGGAGAAAATGATGGTCTCCAGTCAACTTTATTTCAAAGTTGACGCGTCCTAGAATCACATATTTCTATGTGCGATCAACCATCGAAAAGAATTGGACTTTTTCTCTATAAGGAATTAAAGCCTTAGAAAACTGGAAGTATACTGGCTTGTAAGTCTGCTCCCTGTTATAGTCCTCTAGAGAGTCTAGAGAGACCCTACTACTAATGTCGTTGCTATACTAACTGAAAATTGTGACATAATAACGGAAATAAATAACTCTTTATCATTATGTACAGGTTTGACTGGTTTCCTTTTTTACTTTCTTTATCCTACAATAAGGAAAGTATTGTTGAATTTGGATTTAAAGTCCCTTTTAACTGCATGGTCATATCACGTTGGGGCTACCCACATTAACTTCACCCATCCTGGGTTGGGCCAAAATGCCAGCATCACGAAGTCTTCACCTCGCTGGACGTTGCTTAGCTTCGATGATCCTACGACTGATGGTGTTGGTCTGTTGTCTCTTGATTTCCCGACCACCCTGTACTTGGGCAGCGTACACACCGCGGAAGTCTTCACTTCGCTGGACGTTGCTTAACTTCGATGATCCTACGACTGGAGTTGGTCTGTTTTTTTTTTTTTTTTTTTCCTCTATGGTATGAATTTTTTAAAAAAATAATAATAGTTCATTTATTTATTTTCTTTATTTATACAAAGGTACTTCTCCTAAGCTTTGAAGGGCTTCTAAGAGAAGCTCTGTTGTCTCATGATTTCCCGAGCACCCTATACTTGGGCAGCGTACACACCGCGGAAGTCTTCACTTCGCTGGACGTTGCTTAACTTCAATGATCCTACGACTGGTGTTGGTCTGTTGTCTCATGATTTCCCGAGCACCCTATACCTATGGGCAGCGTATACACCGCGGATTCATTGTAACGTATATGAGCTTCGTGTAATGTTTGTAGGAAGGATGAGATGAGATGAAGGTCACCCTCCCTCGCCCTCACAGGGCCCTGGGTGGGTGATGTGGCCGCCCCCCCCCCCCCCCCCTGTCCCTCTCATGTGAAGGTAGGTATAGATAGGATTTGAGATGACCATCCCAGACATCAGATCTCATGCCATAACAGAATATCAACAATTCAACATCCTTGATCAGATTTTGTTTTTTGTCACACATATTGTGTGTTTTTGATTGTGATCAGCCTCCGTGGCATAACAGTTGTGACTACTGCCCGTAGTCCAGAGATCCCGAGTTCGATCCCGGGTTGAATCAGACGTGGGTGAGGTTAATGCGAGTTGCTGGTACGATTCCCAGCGAATGGAGGGTAACATCCCCGTCCTGATAAGGGGACGTTAAAACCAAATAAAATTGTTGGCGTTAGGAAGGGCATCCAGCCGTAAAAAATGTGCCAAAACCAACCAATCTCATACCATGAGGTTGAACAACGTCGACCCTGCTTGAGCGGGATAAGACAGAGTAAGAGAAGAAGAAGATCCCAGACAGATCTCATATCAGAACAGAATATGAATTGAACATCCTTGATCAGGTTTTGTTTTTTTGTCACATATTGTGTCTTTTTGATTGGTGACCTCAGTAGCTTGATCGTTAAGGTGGCGGACTTGTAAGCTGGAGGTCGGTGGTTCAAGTCCCGGATTCAGCGTAGATTTAGTAAAGCGAGTTTGAGTAGTTGTGATATCACATAGGTGATTAACACAAATATGATAACGTATTTTTGATTGATTGCAACTCTGACTTGACGACTTTGTGTCTGTGTTCCATAATCCTGTATAATATTGGGGCCTTAGCGTCTAACAGCCGTATTTATGAACAAAAAACGACGACTGAGCTATGTCTCAAGACTGATTTCCTTTAATATTGTTGGACAATACCTTGCTTGAGACATTGCTTATAGACAAATATTCTCTGTTCATAAATTGCTTAGACAAAAGTTGCTTAGGGCCTTTTCATTCTCGCTTAGGGCCTTTTTCTCGCTTAGGGCCTTTTTCACATTAAGACACGCCCTCAATTCGGAGTTTCAACCAATCACAGCGCACTATAGCCCGAATTAAGGGACAGTATCCAACTTAGATTAAAGTTAAGATAAGCCAGACTGTCCCTCAACTCGGGCTGTAGAAGTAATTACACTGAAATTGGTTAGTATAATAGTAAATACACTGTAACGACTTGAGGGCTTGTCTGGCTTATCTTAACTTTAAAGAGCTCACACGAATAGCTGAGTGGTTAAGCACTCACTTGCCATGTGAAGGGTCCCGGTTTCGAACCCACGCGCCAACAAAAATTTGTACTCAAAATTTGGTTACAGTTGTTTGTGAGGGATACCTTCCGGTGTGCTTGTGTTCACTCAGCACCTAAATGGGAAGTATTGTGTCACTTCTCGCCCATCAGAGGGGAGGCATACTACGGGATGGACTCTCTCCTGTCTCTCTTTCTATTCCTCTCCCTGTCTCTCTCTCTCTCTATCTATCTATTTTTCTCTCTCCCTGTCTCTCTCTCTTTCTATCTCTCTAAAACTCGTTCTCTCTCTCTAAGTAGGTGTGGTACACGGTATTAGAAAAGATGCGTCTCTCTCTCTCTCTCTCTCTCTCTCTCACACACACACACACACACACACACACACACACACACATACTCACGCAGCAATACTTAGCCGAACCATTTTTGCGTTGCGACTTAGCCGAACTTAAGAAAAGTTTGTCCAATTTGAATAAGGTTTATATCAATTGATAGCAATTTCAATTTAAGAGATACACACTTCTCGGTTTTTTTTACAATTCTCAACCATTTTGAAAATAAGTGAAAAATTCTAACGTTCTGCTAATTCCCGAGCGCGAAGCGACCAGTGCCGGTCTCTAAAATTTCCTCACTCAGCAATACTTAGCCGAACCATTTTCGCGTTTGATACTTAGCAGAACACGCAAATGAAAAAATAGTACTTAACCGAACATTAACGATTTTTGAGCCAGCGTTGAAGGCACCGGTTCTTGTAGGATCACCGAAGTTGAGCAACGTACAGCGAGGTGTATACTTCGTGATGCTGGCATTCCGGCCCAACAAAGGCTGGGTGAGGTTTATGTGGATACCCGGTTTTTAGTTTCCTGCGAATAGAGGGTAACACCCCCGTCGTCATATGACCATGCATTAAAAAGTGAGGTTTAACGTCGTTTTTAAAAAAATAAATAATTGAAAAGTTATTGTCTTAACATAGCTTTGCTCGGGCAGGGAAATGAAATGATTTTTTTTTTTTTTTTTAAGTGGGGTTTAACGTCGCTTTCAACTGCCATGGTCATATGACGACGGGGTTTTACCCTCCATTCGCAGGAAACTCACAAACCTGCTACTCACATTGACCTCACCCAGCCTGAGTGGGGCCGGGAAAAGCCAGCGTCACGAGAATTAGAATTTGAATGGTCACCCATCCAAGTCTTAACCTCGCTGGATGTCGCTTAACTTCGGTGTTCTGAAGGGAACCGGTGTATTCAACATGCCATCGACGCTGGCTAATGAAATGATTAAATCAAGGCATTATCTACTTAATGGAACGAAACTTTACGTGTGATAAGTTTGGTCAAATGAATCAGGTCCTACTATTACTTCCGATAAATTTCTAATATAAAAATTATATAATAGGAATGAAACATATAAGTTCTCAGGAAATTATTATACACAACTCTTGGTAAAACAAAATAATAATCATCGAAATAATTTGAAGATAAAAAACACTGCCAATTATGGACACAATACTTCCTCGTGATTATTTCACATTATGTACACGTGGGAATTCTGAAATTTTATACTAAATCACTTGTATCTCCAGAACCGCTTAACCGATTTTCTTCAAATTTATTTCACATGGTAGAATATTATTTTTCCTACATTCTAGATTCTACAAAAAATTCTGTATAGGCAAGTTGTGGACCGTATTTTTTGACTTTTTTGTCCCAAATTTCGGATTTACTTAAATATCACAGTTAAATTATAATTAATTAATATTAAAAAGCCCATGTAAAAGAATAATATGCATATACACAAAAAGTTTCATCAAATTCGGGTGTACCGTTCACGAGACATAAGCGTTTAAGTAAAAAGTTAGTGGTCAGGCGCATGGTCTCTGTCACCCAGAACCGCTCGTACAACTTTAATGAATTTAAAATGGGACCATCTACAGAACGTGTCCTATATGTGTGCCAAATTTCATCAAAATCCGTTGAGTAGTTTTCTGAGATTTGCTTGTTACAAGAAATATTTTTAACAGACCGACAGATCGACGGACTGACAGACGGACACAAAACCAATGTTGCTCAGGAGGTTATGAAACGTCCAGAAATATGAAAAAATTGAAATTTACAAAAACGAACACAATACTTCCGATTTCTAATATTAGAAATTTCTCGGAAGTAATACACTGTCAATAAATTATTAACACAATACTTCCTCGTGATTGGTTCACATTGTATACACGTGGCAATTTTGAGATTTTATACTTAAGCTCACTGGTTAAGCACTCGCTTCCTATGCGGAAGGTCCCGGGTCTGAACCCCGGCGCCGACAAAAATTTGTATTCAAAATTTGGTTACAGTTGTTTGTAAGGAATACCTTTCGGTGCGCTCGTGTTGACTCAGCACTTAAATGGTAAGTATTGTGTCACTTCTCGCCCATCAGAGTGGAGGCATACTACGGGATGGGCAGGCTACAACACAGAACACAAGCTTCTACAGTATTAGCTCCTGTTCATAGCTACGAAATAAAAAAGGCTGTTAAACACTCATGTTTAAAAAATAAAATAAAACTCCTTTGTATCTCTTGTACAGTGCACTGTTAGTCAAGTGGTTAAAGCGCTAGTCTGGTGATCCAGGTAGTGTATTGATTCGTTGGTTCGAATCCCATCCAGTGCATGAATTTTTCCTCATTTATTTGAGTTTGTAACCACAAAATAATAAGACTCTGAGGGTTAAGGTGGTAGAAAATGCTTTGAGCATTAACCTCGCCTGGTGGTTACCTTCCACTATAGAGTGATATTATATCTCAAACTGCTTAACCGATTTTCTTCAAATTTTATAAGTATATGGTAGAATACCGTTTTTCCTACAAACCCAACTCCACAAAAAGTTCTGTATCGGCAAGTCATATAGACGTTATTTTTGCACTTTTTTGTAAAAAAAAAATTGGATTTCCTAAATATCAAAGCTTATGATTTAGCTATATAAATGCACAATGAGAACGCTAACTCCCAGCATATATACATACATAATTTCGTGACAATTGGGTGTATCGTTCAAGAGATATAAGCCTTTAAGTAAAAATTTAGTGGTCAGGCACATGGTCTGTATCACCAAGAAGCGATAGTGCGAAGTTAATGAATTTAAAATGGGACCACCTACAATACGTCTCCTATACCTATTATATGTGTACAAAATTTCGTCAAAATCTCGAAAGTAATAAGAAGTTGTAAAGTCGGCAATAATATAATTACCTCCATTCTCCCTTTGTTTTTATTTCTAACGGTCTGAATTTCGTAAAACACAACCCTTTTTTTATATGAGTTGCATCTGTACTTTGCCTTTGGAGCGTGGTAGGTATCCCCTTTTATAAGAAGGCCATTAAATACAAGAGATCTGCACTTTTAAATCTAAACCAAATTTGATCCTTTATTATGTCTTAACAACTATGACCTTCTCACAGACCCTCCACAGGAGAAGGCAAAATACTGCTATATACCTATCTATTAGTCATTTGGTTGTGAGTTCGAGATTGTTGAATGCTATAATAATTCAGAAAGCAATAGGCAATGTTGGTATGATCAGATCCGTCAGAAAGAGAATAAAATACACTGCCAATTATGGACACAATACTTCCTCGTGAATGGCATTCAAATTTTTCTACTTTTATTATCGCTAGAAGCAGAGATTTTTTTTACTGAATCACTTGTATTTACAAATGTTCTAAGGGTTGGGTGGAAGAGATTGCCACAGACAATATATAACCCCGCCCTTTAGGTAGGACATTAACTTCATTCTCTTTTTTTTGTTCTTGTATCTTTGCTCAATCTTTTTGTTTTTCTTTATAATTTCATTGTATTTTACTGTATATATTTTTGTTCTATCTAATTAAACTTACTATAATATAATGTTCTCAACTGATTCTCTTCAAATTTATTTATATGGCAAGCGGCCACAACGGAGTCCCAAAAATAGTATGCATATAGCAGTATTTTCGCTACCTCCGTGGAGGGTCTGTGGGAAGTTAATAGTTGTTAATACATAATAAAGGATCAAATTTGGTTTCGGTTTAAAATTGCAGTTCTCTTGTATTTTATGGCTTCATTACCAAAGGGGCATACGACCTACCTACCACGCTCCAAAGGCAAAAGTACAGATGCAACTCATAAATAAAAAAGGTGTGTTTTATTCAAACCGTTAGAAATAAAAAAAGGTTGAATGGAGGAAATCATCCTGTACAGTTTGCCGACTTCAGATAGTCAGGATGGGGGTTTTACCCTCCATTTGTTAGGAATTGTACCAGCTACCCACTAGGGCCGGAAAAGTCAGCCTCACGTGTTCGGAGGGAATAGAAATTTCTGTGCGAAAAGTCTGCTTCAACCGGGAATTGAACTTAGGACTACGGGCAGTAGTCACAACCGTTACGCCATGGAGGCTGGTAAATTTTGGGGATTCCATTACTTTCCTTTCTATATATAGGATAAGGAAAGTAAAAAAGTTATGTTTTAGTTTTATTAAATTCAGACGGTTAGAAGTAAAATTAAAGGGAGAGAATGGAGGAAATTATCCTGTTCCTCGACTTTACAACTTCTTATTTTATTATACATAGTTAGCTAATAAGTTCCCTCTATAATTAGTTTTAAATCTAGTCTTTAGTTCACTGACAATGCCATAACTGGCGAAACGGCCATCTGAAAATAAATAATTAAGTAAAACAAAAAAGCCAAATATTTTTTATCTTCAAATTATTTCGACATAATATGGACGCACGAATATCTCAGTGATTAAGAACTCGCTTGCCATGCATGCGGAAGGTCCCGGGTTCGAACCCTCGCGGAAACAATAGAACTAGTATTCAAAATTTGGTTATACTTGTTTGAAGGGGATATTTTCCTGTGCGTTCTTTTTGACCCAACACCTAAAATCTCAGAAACTACCGAACGAATGTCAACGAAATTTTGTAAACATACATACATGTAGGGGACGTATTGTAGATGGTCCAATTTTAAATCTATTAACTTTGTATGAGCTTCTTGGTAATAAAAACCGTGCGCCTGACCTCCAACCATATCTCGTGAACAGTTATATCTTGTACCACGAAACGAAGAGATACCGGATGAAATGCTTCTTGATTATTTGTGGAAATGTGTGTATGTATGTCCTACCATTAACGTGCGTCAACATTTTTCTGGACCACCCTATAAAATTAGATTAAGTTGAAGAATTAACCTTCAGTTTTGAGGTTGTAAAATATCGGTTCCTTCCATTAGTACCATATTATTTTCGGTGTTTGCAATTTCCTAGCCTACCGCAAAACCGAAATGTGAAGTTCACTATCCTTAATTTTATTTGGGGTGTGGATGATGAGATTGACCCCTGTCGTACCCCTGTTTATTCATACTTTCAATATTCATCTTGATCAAAAGACTCCACCGATTTGGGTCTTGGAAAATAATCCCAACTCTCCTCCCTCCCTCTTTCTCTCTCTCTCTCTCTCTCTCTCTTTCTCTCTCTCTCTCTCTCTCTCTCTCTCTCTCTCACGTTTGAATTCCATAAAAAAAAACTTCCGTACCGCCAACAGGAAAGCCATAAAGGCTCCTTCAAAATGATTGCATAACTTGGATATATGAAGGGGTTTTTGAAAAACAAAAGTTGATTTCAATAGCTCTCAACTAACGATTAAGCATGGACTAACACAGATTTTTGATGCTTGCATTTTGCAGGTTTTCGACCTTGAAAGTTCGAGTAGGCCAAAATAGACATTTTTGATAAGAAATGGACAGAATGAAATAATATGTTGATGTTTTTATGTCAATTTGGGATAACGTTTCGCAACATCTGCCTAATTTTCGTTTATTTTTTTGAAATCGTATGCATAGTTTTTGATAACCCAGGTTATTCTTAACCCAGTTGTGCGTCAAAAGTGTTTTCCGTTAAAAAGTAACCCTTTATGTAAAATGACAGAAAATGAACGAGGACAGCTTATCTTACAATCTACTAGATCTATCGATAACACTTTAGTTCATTCAAATCGGACGTACGGTTCGAAAGATAAGTTCATTCGATTTCTGAAAAGATCCAAAATCTCTGATCAAGTCAAATCTTAAACAAAACATGTCGACATATAACCTCTTCTTTAAGGATTTCTTTCAAATTTGAACTGAAGATAGGCAGTGGTGAATAAAGCCTTACCAAGCATTTGGAACCACTTGTTTGCAGACTCAGCGAAAGTTGAAGGGGTATTTTATCATATTTGACATTTTGCCTTCAATTTTCATCAAGTATGCAATTTTAGGTATTTTAAACTAAATTTTAGCGAGAAGTAGTCAAAAATATACGTTTTTGGTTCCCAAAAAATTTCCGTACCGCCAACAGGAAAGCCATAAAGGTTCCTTCAAAATGATTGCATAACTTGGATATATGAAGGGGTTTTTGAAAAACAAAAGTTGATTTCAATAGCTCTCAACTAACGATTAAGCATGGACTAACACAGATTTTTGATGCTTGCATTTTTGCCAGGTTTTCAGACCTTTGAAAGTTCGAGGTAGGCCAAAATAGACAGTTTTGATAAGAAATGGACAGAATGAAATAATATGTTGATGTTTTTATGCTAATTTGGGATAACGTTTCGCAACATCTGCCTAATTTCGTTTATTTTTTTGAAATCGTATGCATAGTTTTTGATAACCCAGGTTATTCTTAACCCAGTTGCGCGTCAAAAGTGTTTTCCGTTAAAAAGTAACCCTTTATGTAAAATGACAGAAAATGAACGAGGACAGCTTATCTTACAATCTACTAGATCTATCGATAACACTTTAGTTCATTCAAATCGGACGTACGGTTCGAAAGATAAGTTCATTCGATTTCTGAAAAGATCCAAAATCTCTGATCAAGTCAAATCTTAAACAAAACATGTCGACATATAACCTCTTCTTTAAGGATTTCTTTCAAATTTGAACTGAAGATAGGCAGTGGTGAATAAAGCCTTACCAAGCATTTGGAACCACTTGTTTGCAGACTCAGCGAAAGTTGAAGGGGTATTTTATCATATTTGACATTTTGCCTTCAATTTTCATCAAGTATGCAATTTTAGGTATTTTAAACTAAATTTTAGCGAGAAGTAGTCAAAAATATACGTTTTTGGTTCCCAAAAAATTTCCGTACCGCCAACAGGAAAGCCATAAAGGTTCCTTCAAAATGATTGCATAACTTGGATATATGAAGGGGTTTTTGAAAAACAAAAGTTGATTTCAATAGCTCTCAACTAACGATTAAGCATGACTAACACAGATTTTGAGCTTGCATTTTTGCCAGGTTTTCAGACCTTGAAAGTTCGAGGAGGCCAAAATAGACAGTTTTGATAAGAAATGGACAGAATGAAATAATATGTTGATGTTTTTATGCTAATTTGGGATAACGTTTCGCAACATCTGCCTAATTTCGTTTATTTTTTTGAAATCGTATGCATAGTTTTTGATAACCCAGGTTATTCTTAACCCAGTTGTGCGTCAAAAGTGTTTTCCGTTAAAAAGTAACCCTTTATGTAAAATGACAGAAAATGAACGAGGACAGCTTATCTTACAATCTACTAGATCAGGGCTGGGCAACCTTTTTGAGCAGCGTGCCATTTTCAAAATCCAAAATGGCCGGCGTGCCACAGCATTTTTTTTTTTAATGAGTAGGTATTTTAATTGTTACGAGTAGGTACCTATAGTAAGAATGATATAGAAAAGAATATCATTCATTTTATTTTGTAAGGAATGAAACATGAAATTTATTTATTCAGCAAGAAATAGGTAAATTTTTTAGAAAAAAATGAACATTAAAAGAAAGAGAACATGTAAAAACATTTAATTTTTGGATATCTCAGAACAATGCTGACGTTAAAGAAAGTGGTTGTAAAACACTCATCTTCTTATTAAAAAAAAAAAAATGAAGCCAATATGAATGATTTATTAATGTGATTTTTGATGTTGTACTTTCTTAACAAGGTCTTCTAAGTTGGGATTAATTTGCGACGTCGCAAGCAAAATCAACCTTCTCAAGTGGTCGTCAGTTAGTGATGAGCGGTATTTATTTTTTATTATTTTCATTATAGAAAAGGCTTGCTCACATACGTAAGTTGAGCCAAACCTACATGTGTATTGGAGTGCTAACTCGTAGAGATGGGGGAAGTCTGTTTTGGAAACGAATTTCCAAAAGTCAATGTAATTGGGATTGTTTGGGTTTGCAGTCACATCTGTATATTTATTCTTGTGTCCGGTGTTATTTTGAATTTCTATTATTTCCAACTGAATATTAGGTGAATATGTTTCAATATCCTCAATCGGAATAGCGAAAGGATTCGTGAATATTTCAAGATTTTTGGTATCATTTTCCAGATCATCAAACCGCTCTTGGAATGAATTTTGCAAGGTGACTATTAGATCACTAAACTTTTTGAAGTTTGGCACAGTGTCAGAAGATTCAACAAGCTCTTGCATTCGAGTGAAATGAATCAACTTGTTTTGATTCAAATGGCGTTCAAAAAGCTGCAGTTTTTTCATAAAACCTTTCACTGATCCGTAGTAAAATACTCAAAACAAAAATATTGCACATACCTGATCTTCCTCTACAACCGAACTAACCGAAGTATACTTTCAGTAGGTACGTGCCACGCGCACCTCTTATTACTATCCCAATGCATTAATACGTCATCATATTTGTAAAGCACCGTCATTGTACTATCCTATTTTTTTTGTTTTGTTTTTTTCGATTTTTATCTTAAAAAAAAAAAAAAAAAATATGTACATTTTATGCATTGAGCCGATATTTCTTGCCGTGCCACTCGAAATGGTCCGGCGTGCCACAAAGTGGCACGCGTGCCACGGGTTGCCCAGCCCTGTACTAGATCTATCGATAACACTTTAGTTCATTCAAATCGGACGTACGGTTCGAAAGATAAGTTCATTCGATTTCTGAAAAGATCCAAAATCTCAGATCAAGCCAAATCTTAAACAAAACATGTCGACATATAACCTCTTCTTTAAGGATTTCTTTCAAATTTGAACTGAAGATAGGCAGTGGTGAATAAAGCCTTATCAAGCATTTGGAACCACTTGTTTGCAGACTCAGCGAAAGTTGAAGGGGTATTTTATCATATTTGACATTTTGCCTTCAATTTTCATCAAGTATGCAATTTTAGGTATTTTAAACTAAATTTTAGCGAGAAGTAGTCAAAAATATACGTTTTTGGTTCCCAAAAAATTTCCGTACCGCCAACAGGAAAGCCATAAAGGCTCCTTCAAAATGATTGCATAACTTGGATATATGAAGGGGTTTTTGAAAAACAAAAGTTGATTTCAATAGCTCTCAACTAACGATTAAGCATGGACTAACACAGATTTTTGATGCTTGCATTTTTGCCAGGTTTTCAGACCTTTGAAAGTTCGAGGTAGGCCAAAATAGACAGTTTTGATAAGAAATGGACAGAATGAAATAATATGTTGATGTTTTTATGCTAATTTGGGATAACGTTTCGCAACATCTGCCTAATTTCGTTTATTTTTTTGAAATCGTATGCATAGTTTTTGATAACCCAGGTTATTCTTAACCCAGTTGTGCGTCAAAAGTGTTTTCCGTTAAAAAGTAACCCTTTATGTAAAATGACAGAAAATGAACGAGTACAGCTTATCTTACAATCTACTAGATCTATCGATAACACTTTAGTTCATTCAAATCGGACGTACGGTTCGAAAGATAAGTTCATTCGATTTCTGAAAAGATCCAAAATGGGTGACCATTCAAATTCTAATTCTCGTGACGCTGGCTTTTCCCGGCCCCACTCAGGCTGGGTGAGGTCAATGTGAGTAGCAGGTTTGTGAGTTTCCTGCGAATGGAGGGTAAAACCCCCGTCGTGATATGACCATGGCAGTTGAAAGCGACGTTAAAACCCCACTTAAAAAAAAAACATGTCGACATATAACCTCTTCTTTAAGGATTTTTTTCAAATTTGAACTGAAGATAGGCAGTGGTGAATAAAGCCTTACCAAGCATTTGGAACCACTTGTTTGCAGACTCAGCGAAAGTTGAAGGGTATTTTATCATATTTGACATTTCGCCTTCAATTTTCATCAAGTATGCAATTTTTGGTATTTTAAACTAAATTTTTTCTACGTACATTTTCAAATTTCATTTTTCTCAGTGTAAAAATAGTATTTAGTAGTACACCCGTCAAAAGTAAAAATAGTATTTAGCTGTACAATACACCCGTCAAAAGTAAAAATAGTATTTAGTAGTACAATACACCCGTCAAAAGTAAAAATAGTATTTAGCTGTACAATACACCCGTCAAAAGTAAAAATAGTATTTAGCTGTACAATACACCCGTCAAAAGTTAAAATAGTATTTAGTAGTACAATACACCCGTCAAAAGTAAAAATAGTATTTAGCTGTACAATACACCCGTCAAAAGTAAAAATAGTATTTAGTAGTACAATACACCCGTCAAAAGTAAAAATAGTATTTAGCTGTACAATACACCCGTCAAAAGTAAAAATAGTATTTAGTAGTACAATACACCAGTCAAAAGTAAATATAGTATTTAGTAGTATAATACACCCGTCAAAAGTAAAAATAGTATTTAGTAGTAGAATACAACCGTCAAAAGTAAAAATAGTATTTAGTAGTACAATACACCCGTCAAATGTAAAAATAGTATTTAGCTGTACAATGTACCCGTCAAAAATAAAAATAGTATTCAGTAGTAGGTATAATACACCCGTTAAAAGTAAAAATAGTAACTATGTACGAGTACTTGGTACCGCACTTGGGCATAATATTATAATACGGTAGTCACTTTGAACTTGCAGCAAAAGAATCATACACGTGAAAAAAGATTTATCATTCGTCTGGCAGGTTTCAATTTTTTCAAACTAAATAAATGTGGATAATGTGGATATGTGGAATCGCTCCTCTATTCTACATACCTAGGTATTCCGCTTAGGCTGTGTTTCATACAAACAAATTTCTCTTCCATTCATTCCACTTTTCAGGTAAAAGAGGTAGCTAAATTAAATTAAGAACAATCAATGCAAAAATTCAAGCTCACGATTAGCTCAGTGGCTAAGCAGTTGTGCAAAAGGTCCCCGGGTTCGATCGCCGGAGCCGACAAAAAATTGTATTCTAAATTTGGTTATAGTTGTTTGTAAGGGATACCATCCGGTGCTCTCGTGATGACCCAGCACCTAAATGGGTAGTAATGAGTCACTTCTCGCCCATCAACACAAACCCCAAGGGTTATAGTAGCTCCTGTTTCATGGCTAAGAAATAAAAAAAGTCCTTGAAACAATCACCTTTTTTTTTTTTTTTTTTTTTTTTTTTAAAGAAACAAAATCAAAATTTATGATCACGGATCGTTCCACTTGTAGATACACTCGCTGAGGGTATAATTATGTTCCACTTGTAGAGGTTATGGTAAAGCCTTATTCCTCAAATCCTCATCCTTACGAGAATTCTTTTTGAATTTCCAGCTGCAGAGGTAAACTAAGTAGATTTACTGGAAATTTTCCAATACACATATAAATGTAAATTATATTAACGGATTAAACAGATACAAAATTACACTTAAAGAGTATCTTGGACTTCCAGAAGTCGGGACGAGCAGTTGAAACAAAAAAAAAAATTAACGAAATTTCAACAAAAAAAACCGTAGCTTCGATACTGATTTTTGGTTCGGCTAATTATTGCTGCGTAAGAATATACGTAAAAGAAAAATCAATATTTAGACGAACATCAATTTTATTGGGGTTTTTGTAAAATGAGAAAGACTATCCAATATTTATTTTTCAAATTATTAATACAATTTCTTCAACTCATTCTCTATGCGCCAATACCACTCAGAAAACTTAAAAAGTTATATTTTCAATGAAAATGGAGAAAAGAATTAGCCGAACCTCTAATGGTTCGGCTAAGTATTGGATATTTGTGTAAAGTTCGGCTAAGTATTAATTTTTCTTTTACGCGTTCGGCTAATTATTAAGCCGTAAACACACACAAACACACACACTAGGTTTTGTACACGATTTACGAAGATATCTCTCTCTATCTCTTACTAGGTGTGGTACCTATAATAGGGAAGATACATCTCCTTCTCTCTCTCTCCCTCTCATCTTGTTGCCAATCTCCATGATATCAGAGCTGTACATGCATCAGGTGATTAAGTCCATTGTGAGTCTGGTTGAGAAAATTTTTGCCCGTGACTTCTTTTGAGATTATTTTATGTGGTACGGCAATACCTCATTGTGTAGAGTAGGATTAGGAAAAATAAATATAGGGCCATGCCTCAGATTGTCACTCGGCTACAGTCAAATAGTCAAGACAACGCGATGGTTTGGTAATCCGGTGGTTGCATATTCGATTTTGACCACAAAATATCATGTCTTGTCTTGACCTTTTATGCAGCTTATGCAGGAAACAAGGGACTCATTTAGGATGGTATGCAGAGTCCTCACCGTAGGGATGCCTGGGTCATTTGTCCCTTCAGCTGATTTTGTTATCGAGAGACGTTTGGTTCAAGCTCCCGTGCGCATGCGCATTCAGATGTCTCTTGAAAGAAGAGATTGTCAAGATCGAAGTATTCCCTATAGCAAGCTGGGGACCCCCCTATAGTGAACCCTATAGGGATAAAAAAGAACGTCTCTGCATACCAGCCTCAGTCTTAAAAGTTGTACTTTTTATTGTAATTCCTGATTTTCAGAATGTGGTCATATTTCAGTCTGAGTATAATCGGAGAAGTGAGAAGTTCCTGAGTGGGTAAGAAGATTAACTCAAATTATCTTTACCAAATATTTGCCGTACTTGCATGGAAATCGAACCACCGGTCTGCAGGTTACGAGTCCGCGGGCCTTATGCGTACTAATAATAATAAAAACACTCTTTAGTGGGAGGTAACCACCAGGATAGGTTAATGCTTCAATCATTTTCTACCACCTAACCCTCAGTGTCTTATTAACATCTACCTATGTGGTCATTAGTCATATTACACAAATAATGAGAAAAAAATCTTGCATTGGGCGGGATTCGAACCAACGAATCCCTACGCTACCTGGATTACTATAGACTAGCGCGTTAACCACTTGACCACCAATGCATATGCTGCTGAGGCCGCGTTTAATCTGTATGCAGATAAAGGTGCATCACAATTGCACAATCCAGTGCATCATTGTGCAATCCCTAAACATACATAGTCTACATAGCTATATCTACATACATAGCTACATACATTATTAAATTAAAATTAAGAATAGGATAAAAGCGTACATAATTATTCCACCTCTCACATATCCCTCTGATACTACACGTTTCAAATCTTGAGTCAAGTCCAAGAAATCTCACACAAGCATCGGATGAGGGGTTATTCAACCCCGTTAGGACTCAGGGCTGACGCTAGGACCTTATAAGGATAACCGTCACGGGTGTGGTTCATGTGGGTAGCCGACCCAACCCAGGCTGGGTGAGGTTGAGTCCAAGAAATCTCACACAAGCATCAGATGAGGTGTTATTTTCCCAAGGATCTTGATGTAAGGATAACTTAAGCGGGATTCTGGTTTGATTACGGCGTCAGTAGTATCAGTACCATATCACAAATAATAAGTAATAATTAACACAAAATAATAACACTAATAAAACTGTAAAGCCAGCCTCTGTGGTGTAATCCAGAGATCCTGAGTTCGATTACAGGATAGACAGAATATCCTAACGATATTTTATTATCTCTCTCTCTCTCTATCTCTCTCTCACTCTCTCTCTCTCTCTCTCTCTCTATCTCTCTCTCTCATCTCGAACACGTAAGGATTGAATTCCCGGCGCTATCCAGGCTAAGTGAGGTCCAAACATTTCTACCTTAGTCACACTCAAGAGTGTCAGATTTTTTTATATCTATGAAACCGGTCCTGACTCTAGGGTAGAAACTAGAAATAGTTTACTATACAAATGACCCTGAACTAACAGGGGTAAAATCACTTGCCGTGGGTCCATGACTGGGTTGACCCACTTCGTAGATCATTAACTGTTAGGGACCCCTCTGATGTAACGGACGGACTAACGGTACTGAGGTGTGAGCCACCCTTTCTTCCCTTGAACGCAAAAGAACTTGCTCTGTGGGAAACGCCAAGAGATACAAAATAATAATATACAGGGTGGCGCATTGCGCATGACCACATTTGAAATTGTTGCCATGCGTTTAATATTTGAGTTATGATATTGATATAAAAAATATTTTGTAGAAAAAATGTGGAAGTTTATTTTACATGATTCAATTTTTCACGTCCAACATCTCCGTGTCAAATTTTTCCCGGTCGTGTGATTTCGCGGAATGGGGGAATGGGGACGCACTGTGGCCGCCACGCTCACCTGAACTCACTCCTTGTGATTTTTTTATGGGGATATCTAAAGGCCAAAGTTTATGTCGACAAACCTCGTACCCTTGCTCACCTGAAGGACTCTATCCGCCGTGAAATCGCTCGGATTCCTGAGGAGATGTTGGTGAACGTGATGCTCTAGCGAGCGTCTTGAAGAATGTGTAACTCGGCAAGGACGTCTTTTGTCGGGCATCATCTTTCATAAGTGAAAAACTGACTCATGTAAATTAAACTTCCACATTTTTTCTACAAATTACTTTTTATTTCAATATCTTAACTCAATTATTAATCGCATGGTAACAATTTCAAATGTGGTCATGCGCACTGCGCCACCCTGTATATATTTTATTGAACTTTTTTTTTACATTTTACATTACATACATTACATTTTACATTACATTTACATGTAAGATATATTATTTAAGAAAAGACATATAAAAGTTACACTGCATGTCATACATAGAACAAGTTTGGTGGTTATTTAAGTTAGTTATCTGTATTGTACCTACATACTTTGAAATGATTTTTTTTTTTTTCTCAGTTTATTAGATAATAATATTCTCAAATTGAGGATAGTTTACACTACATAAGAGAAAAATATCGAGAGACCATTATATTATTTTAAATACTATTCTAAAATGCTACTATACTACTACTAAAAGAAGTAAAAGATGAGTGTTTCACAGCCTTTTTTATTTAGTAGCCATGAAACAGAAGCTTGTGGTCTGTGTTGTAGCCTGATGCCCTCCCCTCGGATGGGCGAGAAGTGACACAATACAGTAGAACCATTTCTACTTGGCGTTCGCAGAACGACCCTCACCGAACAACTTTCTATTTTCTTTCACTCGGAGGTCATACGGTGGGTTTATTGTGATCAGATTAGAAGGGATGACCGTGTCAATGGAGAATGCTACGTAATCCTTGGATCCCCTGGCCAGTTAGAAAGTCAACCACCTCACTGGGACCTATAGGATTCCTGGGATTACGGGTGAGTACCTTGAACAGGACTTTCCTGTAAAAATACTTCATGGTCTCTGTGTAAATATGTAACTAACTAGTTGACACGGATGTTCAACCCCAAAACCTAACAAAGATGTATTTATATTTTGTTATGTAAATTCATAGATGTACCTTTTTTCAAAGAACTATACTGATAATCATATATTATAACAAGCTAGGAAAGCTCATGTTTACCTGACGATACCACAAAATAGACATGCAAGTGTGGTTATTCACCCTTGTACACCCATTTTGGATCTCGCCAGGTTATGTTGGACTTACTGGTAATTTTCTTACCAGCACCTATCCACTAAAACCTCCCTGGAGTATGACCACTCAGTATAGGAAAATCGCCCTGAAACCGCGTGAGCAATTCATCATAGATGTACCTTTAGTTGGGTAGGGTGGTGTTTTTTATAGGTACTTAACTTACTCATGAGACTTTTATGATTGACATTTCATACTTTTTTACTTCCAAATTTTTGTTAATATTAGAAATGGAAGTATTTCTTCTTTTTTTAAAAAAGGAGAATTGTGTTAATAACTTTTGTTATACACACAACTACTCAAACTAGCTTTACTAAATCCACGCTGAATCCAGGACTTGAAACACTGACCTCCGGGTTACAAGTCCGCCGGCTCATTAATTTGAGTAGGTATATGACCACATAATAATAAGACTCAGGGGTGAGGTGGTAGAAAATGCTTTGAGCATTAACCTCGCTTGGTGGTTACCTTCCACTAAAGAGTATTATTAATGCAACTACCCATCCTCAGAAGCTATATAATTATTACTAGGTACAAGTGCATTTGTAGTTACCCACATTCCACCAAGAAAATCAGGTAGCCTTGATGTCATCTACTTTCTTTTTTTTGAGATGAGATTAATATAAGGTCTCCATGAAATCCCGGATGGATTACAAAGAATTAAATCATCATAATAATATCAAAATGATTATGATAATTAAATATGATTCTCATGATGGTGTTGATGTTAAAGACGTAGTCAATAGTGATAAGTTGTTGCTGCTACGTACTCCTAGAAGGGTAGGTAAGCCGACCCCGCAGGGTGGATGGAATGGCCATGCCAAACAAAAGCCGACCACGTCAAAATCAATAGTTTTTTCTGTCTTTTTTTATGTTCCTTATCCTAAAATAAAGAGAAAGTATTGTATATTATTCTAGGATTTCTAAGTATCACTATCTTATTATTTTCATATTATTATATGCTAAACGAGATAGACTGTAATTCTAGAACTTTTTTTTAAGCGAAGAAAAAATATTTGCAGTTTACTCAGCTGTGGGTGTCACACTTGCATATTTCTTACTAAACTAGGTATTGTGTGTGACTTTTTTCTAGTTTGAAATTTGGCAAACCATGTTTGAAGCCACAAAAACTAAAACTTCTCGATACCAATGAACTTTTGCGAGGTCTACAGTTCACAGAACTACCTACTTCGAAGTCATTAAAAGTAATAGAAGTTACTTGTTCTATTTATTCTCTAGAAGTTATTAACTTCCCATTGTTCACTGTTTAGCTGGGTGGTGGGTCCCTCCTTCTCCTTCTTTCTTTCTTTCTTTCTCTCTCTCTCTCTCTGTCTATCTCTCTCTCTCTCTCTCTCTCTCTCTCTGTCTCTCTCTCTTCTTTGTCGGTCTTCCTCTGTCGGGTGGTAGTGAAGGTTCGATACCCTGGATTGTAAACAATGGGTCACAGGTTCAAATCACGGGCAAGCTTACTTATTTACTTTCCGAGTCCGTATATAGTTTGCTATGAACAAGGGCGTAGGCAGCATTTGCGTTAGGTAGGGGCAGTTTCCGGCCGGAGCAGGGGGGGGCGTCCAGCAACTCCGAAAAAAAAGTTTAATATAAAGAAGGTATACCTGATATTTTATAACTACTTACGTTTTTGTGGTTGCCAGATTGAGTTTTTTCCCAAATTGGGGAAAAAAATTTAAAGCCGTATTTTGGGGAAATTCTTCAGAGGAACAGATGGGACTTGTAACCTAGGGCAGCCTTACCCAACCTTTTTTTATATCTGAGCGCACGGCAGTGCGCCAGGCCGAGTTCCAGCAAGCACGGCAGTGTATCTTTACACGAACCGATTCACCCGGTTTTTCACACCCTCATATCTTCGGTTCAATTGATCATAGAGATATGAAATTTGGAACAGAGATTGTCCTAATATCATTAAAAAGACATTGTAAATTTAAAGACTCTATGCAAAAAACTTTCAGAAGAAAGTAATTTTGAAATTTACGATTTTGATACTGACTGACTGACAGATCATCAAAATTATGAGGCACTTCCCGATTACCTAGAAAGCTGAAATTTTGCATGATGGTAGGGTTTATTGTAAAAGTACAGGGAAAAATCTGAAAACCGAAACTTTCGCATTTATCATGCTGTTAAACGGTGTCGTTTTAGGGAGGAAATATAATATAATCGATTATGGATCTAAATTATGAAGCACTTCCTGACTACCTAGAAAGCTGAAATTTTGCATGATGGTAGGGTTTATTGTAGAAGTATAGGGAAAAATCTAAAAAAGTTCTGAAAACTGTTAAACGGTGTCGTTTTAGGGAGAAAGTATACTATATTAGTACTAGCGGGCTGTCGCCCGCTTTGCGGGCCGAGGCATGGCCGTGAAAGCAAAAAGTCCTTTTTCGCCAATGGCAGGTGTTGTAGTGGGAATTTCGAAAAATCCCGTCTTATTGCACATCTAGACCATAAGACAAAGCTACCTACCAAATTTCAGCTTCCTAGGACTTACGGTTTGGGCTGTAGAGCGATGATCAGTCAGTGAGTGGTCAGTCAGTGACTTTGACATTTATATATTAAGATAATTATAAATTATGAGGCACTTCCCGACTACATAAAAAGCTGAAATTTTGCATGATGGTAGGGTTTATTGTAAAAGTACAGGGAAAAATCTGAAAACCGGCACTTTCGCACTATTTCTGCTGTTAAACTGTGTTATTTTAGGAGAAAGTATACTCGACTATGCATAAAATTATGAGGCACTTCCCTACTACCTACATAAATGAAATTTTGTATGGTGCTAGGGTTCATTGTAAAAGTACAGGGAAAAATCTGAAAACCGGCACTTTCGCACTATTTCTGCTGTTCAACTGTGTTATTTTAGGGAGAAAGTATACTCGTCTATGGCATGTTGAATACACCGGTTCCCTTCATAACACCGAAGTTAAGCGACATCCAGCGAGGTTAAGACTTGGATGGGTGACCATTCAAATTCTCGTGACGCTGGCTTTTCCCGGCCCCACTCAGGCTGGGTGAGGTCAATGTGAGTAGCAGGTTTGTGAGTTTCCTGCGAATGGAGGGTAAAACCCCCGTCGTGATATGACCATGGCAGTTGAAAGCGACGTTAAAACCCCATTTAAAAAAAAAAAGTATACTCGACTATGCATAAAATTATGAGGCACTTCCCTACTACCTACATAGATGAAATTTTGTATGGTGCTAGGGTTCATTGTAAAAGTACAGGGAAAAATCTGAAAACCGATCTTTCGCACTTATCATGCTGTTAAACAGTGTTATTTTAGGGAGGAAATATACTCGATTATGGTATATAAATTATGAGGTACTTCCCTACTACCTGCAAAGCTGACATTTTGCATGGTGCTAGGGTTTACTGTAAAAATACAGGGAAAAATCTAAAAACCGGCACTTTCGCACTATTTCTGATGTTAAACGGTCTCGTTTTAGGGAGCATAATAAAGTGAAGAATCCTAAAAAAATTAATAAAAAGTAATGAAACGTGCTGTGAAACGAACCATTTACAAAAAGTAATGATATCCCACAAAAAACTACCGTTAAAAAAAGGGCCAAGTTCCAGAACTCCTATCCAAAAAGGTTTCGCCAATGAATGCAGTGATATCTTGTTTGCGGCCAAGTTATCTTGGTACTAAATTATTTATTTTATTAAAACCCGTTTTCTGAGTTCCTCATTTTGTATGTTTTTAACTGCAAACTACCCTCTAACTTGGCCAGTTTTATGCCATCGGTTGTATGGAATATTACGACTATATATGTATAGGTACAGAATAACAATATAACCATCACAAGGAGCGACACTGCAGTTTTTTACTTTCCTTATATTTTAATGGGTTTTTTTTTCAAATTGCATATTGCATACTCATTAAGCATTTTTAGGTAGGAGCACCTGCTCCTACCTGCTCCACGCTGCCTACGCCCTTGGCTATGAACATGATTTTCGTATAGTTTGCTCCATTTTAAGGGGGTTCTAAAATACGGTCAAGTTTTC